>JARHVA010010988.1:0-105164 GCA_037957365.1 Torreya grandis
TACTTTTCTTAGATTTAAATTATTCTTGTTCCTTGAGGGTTTACCACCTTGTCTCCTTGAGCATGATTCTTCATGGGACTTGATCCCCAATTAAACATAAATTTTTGAAACTTACCTTGAAAAATTATAAACACAAACTAAAGGTTTTACAAAGAGTGACTTTTGATGACAAGACCAAGTGACTTAAACATATTACTCACTAAACCATCTTAAATGACTTGAAATTTGTCAAGGAAGATACCCTACTTAACATCCTAGATCATTTGTGACCAAGAAAAGACCCTCATACTGGGTTATCAATAAGTTAAGGTCACATATATCAAATTTTTGAATGAATCCCATTCATGATGGAAAATTTTTAGCTAACATATTTGGTGACCTCTTAGGATTGCATGCTTGCTATGCATCTAGACTAGACTAGAAGCATCTTGACTTGAAAGTAAACTAAAAATTAGGAATAGCCCTAAAATAGACTAAAAATGAACTAAATCAAACATAAAACACTCACACACATGTGTTATAAGATACTTGAAGGAAATAAAACATCCAAAAGTAAACAAACAAACATGTACACTAAGCACTTAAAGAAAGAAAAACTACTCTACTATGTAGAAAAAGCAAACCTACTCTACTAAGTAGAAAATTAAGAATTTGACCATAATAGTAGGGATTTAAATGTATCCCATTGACTAATATACTCAATTATTCTCCCATAAATCCTTGCAAGTTGATAAATCATTATGCTCTTTACAACCAATGATAACATAGGGCCCAATCCACATTGTCTCAAACTTAGTATGCCTACTAGGTCTAGCCCTTTCTATATACACTTAATATTTTCAATATTTTATTAATTTTTTATGCTCTCTATCTTTTAATAATATATTGAGTCTCAATCTCTATAAGTGCATGCATTAAAGGCTGCAGTATGAAAGGGGGTGGGAATTACTATTGGTGTTTTTGTAGGATTTTTGTCCATTTTACCATTTTTTATCTACACAATTGTCTCTTGAAAATCATTCCAATAATATTGTCCTTCTCTTTTATACACTCCTCTAGTCTTTTTCCACATTTTTTACTCATTTTCCTAACCTAAAACCCTTTTTGATAGTTTACATCACTAGGTCGACTGGGTCGACCTTATAATCTTATTGGTGAAAATTATTTAGGGTCTATGTTGGCTCTTGGGTGACCTATCTTATGACCTAGTGAATTTTTGTCAATAATGATACTAGGTCAACTGGGTCGACCCTATTGGCTAAAACTTTCAAAAGGGCTTAGGGTTAAATCCACCTATATATAAAATATAATTTTACAATTATTTAGAGAATATAATAATAAGTAATAGATATTCTACATCTACTTATCTACCATTCTACTTGAGGAGTAACCTTAGGGATTAATACTTTATTTTGAGATATGGATCTTGTCTTGTGGACAAGTCTTTTGGATGCATTGATAAGTTGTGTAGCCTAGAGATAATTTATCCTTGTCAACCTTACATACCAAAATAATCTCTTGCAAATCACCTTGACTAAGGGAAAGATCGAGGCTTGGAGGGTTAATCTTCAAAGGTAAGTATTCCTAACTTTGTTCTTCCTTTGTAAGAGTAGATAGATATGAATTTGAACTTATCTTCCATGCATTTAGATTTTGTATACATTAACATTATTATATGTCTTATATACATGTCTAATTTTTTTTTTATTACCCTCACTTTGTGCCACAAGATTTAGTGAGCACTAGATTATTTTTCTTTACTTTACTCATTATTAGTATAGTGAATATGAAAACATAGGACTTAATTAGGGTTATTGCATGATTTTTATTGATTAGAGGATTTGGAAACCTCCCTAGTGATATTATTGTGATAATAAATCCCTTAATTGAGTATAGTGGATCCATATTGGTTATGTCCCTAATTATCTAATGTATCCCCAATTGGAAGTGTAAGTAAGATATATCTTCTCTGAGATAAGATTGATTTATGGGTCTGATGAATTTCTAATTACATACACTATATTCCTCTAATTTAAAAACAAGATCTCAAACCTGATATGTTATTTAAATATCCATATTATCAAAGTTATTCTTGACTTGATCTTGGTGATATTGTATTGGGTGCATAACATGATTTCTTATCTCTTTTAAGGTCATCACTTTGGCAAATCTTATCTCCATAGGATCACTTTCCATCATCTCAAGTTGGTTAGCTAGTTCAAGGGCTAGTAGTTCAAGAGAGATAGGTAGTTTGGATTCTCTCCCATAAACGAGCATGTAGAGTGAGTTTCCAATAATATTCTCAATGATGATCCCATCAACCCATAATGTTATCCTTAGCTTGGTGTGCTAATCTCTTTGATTGTCCTATATTTTTATCTTAATAATTTTGATCAAGTTTCTATTGATGGACTCAGATATCCCATTCCATTAAGTTTATTAATTATAATAATAAATTAGATAAATACCATGCATAATATCCCAATATATTATTTTTTTACCACCAAATGCTAAAGCATTATGATAAATTATTATTGAAATCACTCCAAATCTAGTCACTAGGACTTCATAGAAGTCAAGAACTAAGTTTCACTATCCTAATTGAGGGATATTGATTCCATTGACCTTGTGAAATAATCCATGGATATAAGCACACATTTATGGCCAACATTGAAATGTGTATTTATCATACTAATAAAATATATACCCTATTGCATGAATAGTTGGTCTACCTATTGAATACTTTGTACCCTCAAGCCTATAAAGGAGTCAACCTAAGTCTTGACCACCCTAGTCACCTAAGACTTCACTATTATCATATATCTTGATGAGTTAAGGTAGTTCAAAGGAGATCATTGATTCTCACATGAAGAACAATAGGTTCAACATCTTGTCATGTCATAAAACATCATGGTGGTTATCCTTACTCCCTATTTCAACTTATGTCAAGTGTCTTCCTTGTGTATATATGTGTGTTAAGGTCCATAATAGGCCTTGAAGTGGTATTAATAGTCCAAATGTGCCATGGTAGAGATGAACAAATGTTACAATTAATAATTCATCATGAATCTATCTAGTGTTTTGAGAATATGCAAGGCATGGCTTAATAATAAGTTTTAATGATGTCATATAGCTAAGAGGAGTCTAATTGAAATATTTATCATGTTATAAGATCTCTAATAAGTATTTAAATTCCATTCATTTGATGCCTTTAATTTAAACCATAATATATTATCTTAAAGTGGAGTATCTAACCCCAATATGATATTATTTAAGCTTTAAAAGCCACTAAAACAACCATTCACATATTCAAAGGCATTTATGAATTCTATTAGGCCATAAACAAGCATTTCATATACTAATTATGTCCTTTTCATAAGTCAAGACTTCTAATTACCACTAAATGGGCCCCACACATGTGAAAACATGTCCCTTCAATTCTTCAAGCTATACCATGAACTTTTAAACATTATATGCCCCTATTTTCCCTCTTCCTACCCACCAATAATGATTTATGGTTTGAAACATGAGAAAACACAATAAATTTTCAAGTTACAAGATTTTTTAGAGTGGTATGGATCCATACATTATATATTTGATCAAATGGAGTTAGGGGTATACAAGGGAAGTTTAAATATACATATGATGAATAAATCCAAGTTTTTATAATTCAAAGATCCAAAAATTGGTTCACTTCTTCCATCGAGGCATTTAGCACACATGGAGAGCACTTAAAGTTTATGCTCAATTCATATAGGAGAGAGGGTGAGGGACCAACCTCTTGGATAAATAAAATAGACTTGATGACATTCCAATCATGGGAATTGGTTTCATTATTAGTCTTCTATGTTTTATGAACAAATGCTAAGAAATTGACTAACCTAATTACCATCTTCATCTTCACATGACAAAAGAAAGGGGATGGTTTTAAGACATTATTTGATTATCTAATGAAAGTAGTGATTATTCATGTTCTCTAGTCCTTCAGGGTCCTTCCTTGGCATCCTCAACCTCTATTTCACACATGTGGGCCTAAGGAGTGATAATTCTAAGTTAACACTATCTATAGGCTACAAGCAAGGTTTCATTGGTGATAAAGGGGTATCCAATGAATGTGTCTTAAAATGAGTAGTGTTTTGAGTGAAATGATGGTGTTTTGAAGTTATCCATATCCCCTTAATTTAGATTAAATGGTTAGATGAATCCTTAACTCTCTTAAAGGATGGCTTCAAGTAATACTGCCTACATGTTTAATTCTCATTGAAAGGAAGGATAGTGTGTTTTCTAAGGTTATATATTGAATCCCTTCAAGATTATATAGAGGTAATAAGAGAATATTATGACCATATGAAAATACCCTTATTTCAAGATATTAAGACCTTATAATATTCCTCATAGGCCAAGAAACTACCATTTAGCTCTCAAACACCATCACAGTCTTGTTTTATAGAGACTAAGGTTTTTTAGTAGATTTTGAGGTTTTTTGAGGGTCTTAAGTTTCCATTCGTCATTATATACACCATATTGATGGCCTTCAAATGTTATTATTTATTAGGTATGTGTGTAAATATGCTTAGGGTCCTTATAAATAATTTTGGGCATGAGTCCATGTTTTAATATAATACCTCAAAGAACCTCTACCATTTGAAAACCTTAGCACTATCAACTTACCTCATTATAAAACCTAAATCCTAAGTTTCAAGTTCCATGTGACCTTACAAGTCATCAACCATAGGTATGAATCCTATAATTGAGGCTAAGACATATGAATAAGGTCTTGATACTACACCATGATATTAAGAATCATTGGTAATAGGAATATATTAAATTATTTAGATATGATCCATATTGAGAGAACATGATCAACACCTACATCATACAACTCATATCCACTTTGTAAAGTCCTTGAAATTCATCATATGCAGATGGGCCTTGAACATAAGAAATTACTATGAATAAGCATATGCCTATATTATAGATATGTATTTTAACATTAAAAATTCATTTAGACTTTAATTTTAACTAAAAGGGTACTCTCTTAACTCATAAACCTATTCCATAAACCTCTAGTCAGTCAACATAGATGATTTAGTACTCACAGTTCTATTGATGATCTATACCCTCAACCCTGAACATGAGATATTTTATGAACATGAGGAAGAAAAATAAAAATGATAATGTGGTAAAGATATGGAGATGATGGTACCAATGGATAATAAGATGGTTTGAGTAGCTGACTAAATAATATGGTACAATCATATATAGTTAATTGAGCGTTACTCAGTGAACCTAGAGTGCATAAATAATTCAAATGATAGTGAAAAGAACATATAAAATGGGAGTCTCAAGGATATTAATACATCTCCAAACCCTTCATGGTTTTACATGAGGTTACCCCTGAGTAATGAAGCTATTTGGACCAAGTTGCAGACCCAAAACATGTGAATTATGGTATGATTGTGCATATGGCTGTGTTGATATAGTTAGAGGAGATGACCCCAAGGATATGGAAATGAATTTAAATGTCATTTTGAGTCCCTCATTACATACCTATATTAAATTTAGAGAGATTATTTAGATCATCACACTAATTATTACAAACATGTATACAATATAGTGATAGCCAAGGCAAGTTTAAGAGAGAGGAAGGTTAACAACATGGTTTGACTAGATTAAAACATATGAAAATATGTATTATGTATTGAGTAAGGCATTATAAAAACATGGAATACATAGATGAATCCACATATGGTTTGAGGTTCCAACACTCAGTCTAACCCTACAAGGCCTAACGACACATTTAGGTCTCAATACTCCATATTCACCTCAATAGAAGAACCATACCTCTAAGTAGACTCAATGAAACATGGGAGTATATGAATATGTTTTAGGTCCTAAAGGATTTATTTTTAGAAGATAAATGTAATTATATAGTTATTTTTCATTATAGTCCTATCCAAATCTCTATTACTCTAAGCAGTCATGTCAAGTGACACCATCCAACATTCATATCTCTCATCATAAATGGACTCAAAACCAAGGATTCTATGGGAAGTTGGTAACCTCTATGGTATAAAAATTCATGAAAGAGTGAGTGGATTTTATGGGTCTAGTTCTATAAATGAATGTTAGTAAGGTAACCTAAATAAATTTCCTAGCAGAAAACTTGAGGCACACCATATTTTGCTTATATCTCCACACATAATTTGCATGGGACCCAAATCTATTTAAGAGATATGAAGGGTTGATTAGGATATAAGTTTATAACAAGAAGTTTTGTTTTGGAGGATTATACTATATGAAAAATCATTAATATGGTGGACTTCCAAAACCCTTCATAGACCCTATATCAGACCCAATGAAGGAATTATTAGCCAAAATGCATCCAAATGAAATAAATGGTTTATAAAACTATCTTAGTGACCTTCTTAGGTATCTTAATCACTCAAATGACCTATTATTTAGCACATACAGTGGATATACTATGCAGATCAAGAATAAGAGAGCTATTTTAAGTCTATGAGCAAGGAGTTGAGAAGGATATGCATACTCTATAGGTTTATAATTAGGAATAAGGGCCCAAGGATCTCAAATTAATTCACATTAGCCACTTATAGGGGCCTCTATGCCTAATAACTACTTACAGATAGGCCTAGGTTTCTATGTGAAAGGCTATATGCATATAAAATAAGGTAAATAAATTGATAAATCTAATACAAATTCTCTAAGGGCCCTCAGGGATGATTTTCATATCAGATAAAGTTTCTAAGGCATTGCAACTCTAGTTTAGGGTCATAATTCAATAACCTTGCATTCAAACATGATGATCTAACACAATCCTTAAGACAATGCCACTTTGAAGTTAGAATAGAGAATAAAAGGAGATTAGATTACATATTAAACCTTCATGGAAATGTCCATAAAATAATTTTATATGTGTGAGTCATTTTGGTTTGTAGGACAGGAGCCATAATTTATCATTTTGGCTTGGAAGTGCCTTAAAATGCTCAAAATGCCCATTTCTCACCCAAGAGGTAGGTTGGTAAGATAAAAACTATATGGAAAATTTTCATGGGGAGATGATAAATTTTAGAGAGGTGGGGGGCTTTGTCTACAAGAGATCAGTGGCATTGGTTCAAATTTTAAGACCCTAACCTCTATGAAGCATTGTTAAGAGTCCAAAACCCTCTTAAACCTTTTTAAAACCCTAATAAGAACTTTATTGGAAATATTTTAGATAGAATACATCCAAATTAATTAAAACCACATAATAAACACTTGGTTCATATATTAAACTTATAGGAGGACTCAATTATGGTATTGGTCTATACAAATAATATACAAACACCTCCAAAAATTGGGAGTTTATAAGGTTTTAAGTATGAAATGAAGTGAAACACTTGGTAAAAGGTTGATAATCAATGGAAGGGGTGGTTTTATACCTTTTTCACCTTCTTAGATCATGAAATGTCCAAACAAATACTTGTAAATGCTTTTTTAAATCTTTACCAACTAACAAATCTATAGAAGCTAGCAAAGGTGACTTAGTCACCTAAATAGAGTAAGGTTGTAAGTGTGAACAATTTTAAAAGCCTAAATATTGATATATCAGGTTGGCTCAAGTGTAAATCAATCTCACTTAGTCATATTGAAGGTTTTGTTAGATTCTCATAATTCTCCAAATAGTGAATGAACAAGAGACTAGGCTATTTCTCCATAACCTTACTTAGCCAAAAAAATGAGAAGGATCATGGGCATAGAAGAAAAGTATGAAGTTAATTATTAGTAATAAAACATATATAACTTCTAATTGAGGTGAAAAATATCCATATCCATGGTCATTATGGAGGAGTTAGATAGTTTCTTGAACATGGCCAACATGCAGGAAAAGGTAGTTACTTAATGCTTCATGGAGGAGGCTTGATGGGACTTTTTCAATGCTTGGTAACTCATGAGAGGATATCTAATTGACCAAGTATGGTATTAATGGGATCTTCATGTTTTAAGCCTTGCTAAGAATAGACTTTAATTCTCTAATGTGCTCATTGAAGGCAATAGTCAACCTATCACTTGGAGGAGTGTGGAGGACTGTTTTAATTATTGAGTGAATGGGTTATGACCATTATGGCCTATTAATGAAACTTAAATTACAATATTAACATCTATCACTTGCTCACATTTCTATATATTCATGCCTTAATGCCTTTTTTCATCCCTTATTTGGGTGTAGCAAAACTCTACCAAATTGTATTTTAAACCTTGAGAGTTAATATCAAAGGATTATTTGTAAAATTAAATTATAATTAGTGTGTGCTATGGTTTTTTTAATTGAAAAAAGTGTGATGTTCATTACCTTTTTTAATTCCTCTCCTTCACTTAATTGTTATATTTTTATCCTATGTAGATCAGTTGATGTGTTATAATGTGGTAGTTGTACTAAAGAGAGAGTTGGTTGATAGTGTCTCAAGTAGGCCTTATTTCCATTCCCTTAAAGTTTTAGACCTTACACATAGCCTACACATGAAAAATTTATGTTTAAGAGTTAATAAATAAGGATATTTAGTCATTATTATTCCATTTTATTGATAAAGTGTTTTTTAAAGATTAGTCAAGAGAGAATAAAATGAATAGTGGTGCATTACCATCCTTAGAATATGATTATTTTCATGTTTTTAATCTATCTCTTTTCATCCTAACATCAGTAGGTTTTAGGAAGAGAGATTAATTTTATGTAATAGGGGAGATATATCCATAAACTATAGGTTTGTTATTCCTATAGGTAACCCTCAACCTTTAGACCAATCTCATGTTACCACAAGACTGAGTAGAATTGAACTATCTCCTTCAAAGGGTATAGCTTGGAGTGAAAAAATGTATGGCATGCTTGGTGGGACAAACATTTAAGTGAGTTGGATCATGTAATTTTAGTCTTTGGAAGCATGAGAGAGCTTTAAATAATTCATTGCTAGATCTATAGTCAAGTTACATACAAAAGGTGGTCACAAGAGTTTCCTCAAAAGGTATGTAGAATGAATTTGTTGAGTTATCATTGGAATTTTCTATTATAAAGAGATATCCTAATTTTAACCCCAACCCTACACCCCCTAGATCTTTGAACTCTTCCCAAGCAAACATTGTTTTAAATCTTACACCTCCAATGACTAGGCCTATAATGTAAGACTTTGTGCCTTTTAATGGTTGTAACCCCTTAAACCTCAATAAATTTGATGGCATACATGTTTCTTCCATAAAAATTCTTACCTATTTCATAGGAGAAAAATCAACTACTCCTATAGAACATATTGTAGACATAGCCAATTTTTGCTTAGTCTATAATGTGACCCAAGAGAATGTGGTTATGAAACTATTGGAAACTTCCTTGAAGGGTAAGGCACTCCATTAGTATAAGGGATTAACACCTACATCCATAAATACATATGATGAGTTTGGGGAACATTTGTATAAACACTTGAAGGATAGGAGTGACCATATCTCTTTGGTAGATCAACTCAATACAATTAAAAGAGCTCCATAAGAACTATGGTATATTTTGGCTATAGGTTTCAAAAAATCTAGGATAGGATCCCCATAGTGATCAAACCCACCCTAATTATGAATTCTTGTACTTCCTAAGATACCTAAATTTTAATGTGATAGTTATGTGTAGTCATATTAAAGTCCAAATTGGTAGTTTGAGTGTGGCTTGTGAAATCCCCTCCATAGGTCCTTTTTTCATGATCTTAAAACCCTTATAGATAATTGTTTTCTCATTACCTATCATCTACAACATTCTAAACCCTAATTCCACCTCAACCATATAGTATTCTTTGTGTCAATCTTATTCCCTTAGGTCTCAAGCCTGTAGGATAGGAGTACCCTATTTGGAATATAGTATCAGGCACCAAAGTGTCTCATTTTTATCACTTCTATCCATTTTCAATTTGAGCCCCAATGGTCATTTTTATTTGGTCCTTATCCTTAATTAGGTTTGCCTAGCATGAATACATCTAACCCATGACCAATTTTTCCCTATAAAATCCAACTCAAAGATCATTTAAAAAGGAGGTTACCAAACTTACAAATAAAGTAAGAATATAAATAAATCACTAATCTAAGCTTCCCTATTATTTTTACATAGTCACCTAACACAACTACAAACATACTCAAATCCTCATACTAGTCCAGAGCCACCTCAAAAACTATCAAATTGACATTTTCATCTCCATCACACTATTTCACAAAACACACTAGGTGGGAGAATTACATATGGTTTGATCCCTCTTTATAGTATTGGTATGTAGGAAACATGCCCATATAAGGGGTTTGGATTTCACGTTTAGTACATCTTACACACTAATCTCCCCTCTTTCTCAAGTGACTCAAACATCATTCTTTCAAGCATTATGGAGGCTTATGGTTTGAAGACAAAATTAGCTCCGCAATGAGTTATATCAATAACCAATGCTCAATTTTTCATAGGCATGCTCACACAGGCACAATGCAACTACCCAAAATGTTTTAGGTTTTTATGATTAGTTCGGATAATAGTATTAGGAATGATGAATAGTGTTAAACACTAAAGCATCCATTTTTTGGTTCTCCTATCCTTTCATTGAATGAAATCTATAATTAGGTTTATGAAACCTTATTAGTCCTACACATCCATTTTTAACATATATATCAGCCATCTTAGTCTATTTTCTAGCTAAGTTATATTTCTTCATATTTATTGTTATTTTTAGAAAGGTGAAAAAGATAAATAGCTACATAAATCAGGACTATATTTATTGCTATATTTTATACTGATTTATTAATCTAGACCCTTAACTAAAATAGGAATAAAACTCCATTATTCCCAAATAATTTAAATCATTTGGTGAATCCAAATTACTTCATTTATGCACAAAACTACTAGAAACCCTAGGGAAAATTCCTTGCTAATTTTAGTAGTACTTTTCTAATTTTTCCTATACATATAGATTAGAATTTCACATTTAATTTTTAAAATTCACCATAGTAATTTTAAAAATCATTTATTTTAAACCTTAGTTGAATATACTAGGTCCCTATGCTTTTGAGGTATCACCTTACATGCTAGTGAGCTTCTTATCCTTTTATGCATATTCTAGTTTGCTATTTTTAGGACTTTACATTTCCTTTATTTAGTACTTTCCTTCCATCACATTTTTATTATTACAACATATTGCAAAAAATTTAATCCACTTTCACTTTTTTTTCATACTTTAACAATACCCCAATATATTGGCTTTGATGAAACTGATAAGAGGGAACTTGAAGACCTTTTAGCTAAAAATCCCAATACAAAAGATTATATGCTTAAAATAATATACGAAGAATTAAAAAAATTGAATAATGGTTAATCTTCTCAAACCACAAAATAACTAATTGCAAATGACACTATCATGTAACTATGTCTCAATAACCCCCTATAGCAGCGTAACCTTCCTATGTGGCACCACCAGTTATGGCTAGTACATCTTCACTTCTTGATGTGGTTGTCCTTTTATAAGAGATTAAATATCCTAAATCCAAGGTGATACATATTGAGCAAGGTTCCTCTAGAGTAACATAGTATTTTGACTATTTTCTCTACTTTATACACCATTGGCATGCCATATTGCTTATATACCCTTGTCACTAGGTTTTGTTCAACCCAAGTTCACTCTAGATGATGGCAAGGGTGATCCAAAGACACACTGAGAGTTTTTCATGTAGTATATTTAGACTATGTGATAAATTACTAGTTACTAACCAAGCTATTTCCATGGAGTTTAAAGGATTATGCTCTACAATGGTTCTATAGTCTACCAAATAAGTCAATCAAAGCATTCAATCCTTTAACTGACATGTATCTAGATCATTTCAACTTTAAAATATGTGACAAGGTTTCTTATGCCCAAGTTGCACAACAAAACCAAAGGTCAAATGAACATCTCATAGATAATATTCTTAGATATAAGAATATCATGGCTAAACTAACTAGCCCCATATACATTTAAGATTGACAAGATATCTTCAAATAGAGTCTTCTACCAACTTTGCATGAGTCAATCATGTTCAAAAAATTTCTTCCTTCACTGAGTTATGTCATATACTAAAGGAAAGGGAAGTCAAATTAATTTCAATGGGCAAACTCAAGTACACAAGCATATTAGAAACAACAAACAAGAGTAATAATAAAGTCCCATATAAAGTAAAGCTTAATGATAAAAAAATTCAAAATCAACCTACAATTAATGCATCTTTAGAGTCCCCTTAATAAGTGGTTTTATTAGCACTTCCTCGATGAGCCTTTACCAGTCTACTAGTATCTCTAAATAGATTCTTACAATATCTATTAGAACTCAATATCTTATATCTCCCTCCTATTTAGGAAGTTGATACAACAAACCCTCTTCCATGAGGATATGATCAGAATGCATTCTATGATTTTCATAGGGCACTAGTGCACATAATGAATAGATGCATTAGTTTGGGACATAAAATATATGACTTGATAGATGGAAACCTTATTGATCTTGGAACTCTAGTTGAGCCTCCTCAGGTAAAGAAAAAATAGGACAATGCTCTAATTTTTTTTAATATCCTTTCCCATAAGATTTTAAATAGGAAACATGGGACACATTAGGTGTTTACCATGCATATCATGCACATCATCCACTAGATACATACCAAACACCTTTAGTTGAGTCACATCCTTTGAGCAACATGATTGGTTTTTATAATTATAGATTTCCATCTAGAACTTCTATCTCCTTTTCAGAGAAGGAGATAGTTTAGGATGATTCAGATTACTATGCACTCTTTATCAGACCCAACATTGATCACTATTTAATTCATAGTGTTCTCATAGATAATGGATCTATTGTGAACATGTGCACTGTAAAATTAATTTAGCATTTGGGTTATTCAGAGAAGGATATCACCCTAATAGACATAGTTATCAGTGAATTCAGTGGGCACATAGAGAGTTCATTGGGTGAGATTATACTTTATAGGTTAGTCCAACACATGTGGCCACACCATTTACTATTGTTCCTAGTGAAGGTGCCTTTGAAATTTTTCTTGGTTGACCATGGATATAAAAACTTCATATAATACATTCTACAGCTCATACATGCATGAAATACATTCACACTACTTAGGTTGTTATAGTTGGTGGAGTTCCATATGACATACCACTACCCACTTCAGAGCCATCTCCTACTCTATAATCACTAGTTTTAACGCCTTCACTAGTTACAGCTATTCTTCTAGTTATGGTTCAAACATAGTTGAGGCTTCCCTCACCAGCATAAAGAGGTCATACACTTCCATGGAGGCCTCTCTTAGAATTACTTCTACATAAGTGATAATTTTAAGACTCGACAATTTCCAACTATAATATTCACACCCAAGGGAGTATCATTGAGGTCTCATACCTCTACATATAAAGCATATTTTTTAGAGAGATTCTTATACTACCAGATGGGTTCCTAAGATCCCTGTAGTTACATCCACTTCTCAGAGTTATAAGGGGACCCCAAAATCAATCTCCACTATAGATATTTTAGATCACTTATAACATACACAACTTTAGAGTCGCAATCTCAACCCTTCCATTGTGATTCATGATCATGCATAATCCCTCTCCCTAATATAGGAAACCATGGTAGGGAGTATCTTATGAGAATCATTAGTTAATATCATTTATTATCAGTCTTTCTTATACATAATATCTCAATTTACTTGTACATAGTTTCTTTTCACTTTCTTGTATATAGTTTCCTTATGATTGCTTGTACATATCATTTTTCAAAAATTAAAAATAATACATTATTTAAAAATAACAAAAATAATAAAATATTTCAAAATACCAAAAACAATATAATATTTCAAAATACCAAAAAAATATAACATTTCAAAATATAAAAACATTCAAATAACTCAAAAACACCAAAAAACTTTTCAATTGCATACATTATCCATGCTTTAAATTTATACTACCATGTTATACTTACATTTTACTATTCTATGTTATTATTTTTCAATTTATCTACATTACTATGATTCACTTGATCTTATTTGAGTGTGTGTAGTGACACCCTAATCCTTGATTACTACACTCTACCAATTGAAGGGGCATCCTACTCTTACATTCGAGACATACATCAACATATCTACCCATCAAGGTCATCTTATACATGACTAAACCATCCATGTTATGTCATTCCTACACCAAACACTCTAGTTATCATGTTGATTTACATTAATTATTATCTTACATAGATTATTCTATCAACACTCAATATTATATAGCACTTGTGTATTTATTAGCATCTGCCTAGTCTTGTACTACATGTTTTGCATACTTTTACTTCTTGATTTAATTAGTTAGATCTGATGGTATTTCCATCATTTACATGCCTTAATTTTTTTATTTGAGTATCTATATGTGATTTAAATTATTATCTCCTATTTTTTTACTTGTGTGTGCCTTAGGACATTTGCCAAAGTCCTTTACTTGTACTCTTGTATGTGCTTATGGCCTTTGTGCCAATATTGCTTGTTTGCAATTATATGTGTATATGGGAATTTGAACATGACTTGTATGATTTATTAAATAGTTTTAATGACATGTGCCCTTGCACCTTTTTTGTTTAGGTCCTTTGTCTCTTTTGTATGCTTCATGCTTCTTTCCCTATGTGCTTGTTTGCTTATTTTATTCTCAATTATTTGCAATGCCATGATCCACATCATGCATTATCTTGCCTTCTTGGATGCCATGATGGAAATAATTCTCCATCCCTCCTTGAAAAATAACTATATTTCTAGTTTTAGTTTAGTATATTGCACATCTTATTATATTGTTACATCTATTTAGGCATACCCCTGTTGGTCTAACAATCTCTAATACAAACTATGCTATTTCTTGAGACATCTTTTAGATCATCATTGATATATCATGTATTTCATAGAATAACACACTTCAAGGTGGATTTATTTTTAGTGTAGTCATTGTAGGGTCTTTATTCCTACCCTAAAAATAGGGGGTAAAAAATAGGGATTTTGTCCTAGAGATCAGAGCCCTCTACTCATCAAAAATAATTTTTTAGAAGAATCAGAACAATAATCAATATTCAAAACACATAAAAAAGACCAAAAAAATAGTGATGAATATAGAATAGCCATTAAAAATAGTAAAGGACAAAAGCCCCAAATTTGGACTATAACATAGGACAACAAATTGTCCACTTTTTGGTGCTCCTGTCCAAACAACTAAATACACAAAAAATTTAGAAACAGATAGAAAGGTAAGGTCAATTATATTTTTATCAACTACAATCTAGTTTTACTCATATTATCTAGATATAGGGGAAATCATACATGTCATGATGGATATTTCTTCTAGTTTCAGATTGGATAGTTGGTACAACTTCTAGATCAAAATACATGTTATAGACACCAGTGATTGGAGGCAATATGCACAACATATTTGTCTTATTTTATTTATAGTTCATTGTATTACCTAGTTATTTTTATTATTTGTGTGCCTTATTCCATCTATAGTTGGTTGGAATCATTTTGGAGTGGGTTTCATATAATCCTAGTCCTCAATTTTGAAGTGGATTTCATGTAAGCCTAATCTCCACCTTTAGGAGTGGCCAAGATTGGCCTAGTTCTCAATAAACATTCAACTATCCACACCACATTGTGAGATTATAGAGAATTCATGGGATTAATTAGCCATTTCATATGATACACATTCATATTGGTATTATTTCATAATTCACACTTAGTGGGAACTAATGGAGCCATAATACTAGCTTACCTTTGTATTATTGAGCCACCTAATCAGAGGGAATGGGCATGCATTAAAAACATTAATTTACACATGAATGATCAAATAGCTTCACTAAATAGTGGGTGATGATGGAGCTAAAGGTTTAGCCTTTTCATTCTCAAGCCATTCTCAGGATATTAAGCACTCACCTCTATTCATGGTATTACTCTTGGTAAAACACATACCCAACATCACTCAATATCACTCAAGATCACAAAATTATTTGTATTTGTTCCTTTGTCTTCTTCTCTCTTTTACCCAACTTTTGTACATTCTTATTTTAAACATATCATGTCTATTAAGAACTGATCTATTCCTAGTTTTCTCTTATAGATTTATACTTCACACTGTGCTCTCTATATACACACTCAAAATCACACATCTTCATGGGATTCACCCTTGTAGGTAATTTTAGTTATTTTTCCTTTATCCTAGTATTTCATTTTACATCACTAGAGTAAAGGAGGGAAAAATGTAGTCATATAAAATGTCCAAACTAGTAGTTTGAGTGTGGCTTATGACACCCCCTCCATAAGGCCTTTTTACATGCTCTTAAAACCCTTATAGACACCTATTTTTCTCATTAATATTCATCTATAACCTTCTAATGCATGATTTTACCTCCACCAAATAGTTTTCCCTATATCAATCCTATTTCCCTAGGTCCTGAGCCTATAGGATAGAAGTTCCCCATTTGGATTATAGAGTCAAGGACCAAAGTGTCCCATTTTTGGTGTTACTATCCATTTGTACTTTGAGCCCTAATGGTCAATTTTATCTTGTCCTTATCCTTAATTAGTTCAACCTAACACAAATAAATTTGACCCATGATCAATTGTTCCCTATAAAATCCCATTCACAGCTCATTTACAAAGGAGGTGACCAAACTTACAAAGCAAGCAAGGATACAAACAAAGAAGTAAGGAAAACATCCCTATTATTTTCACATAATAACCCAACATAGTTATAAACATACTCAAATCCTCATACCAATCCCTAGCCCCTTTAAACACTATCAAATTTGCATTTGCATCTACATCACACTATTACACAAAGTACACTGGGTGGGATAACTACATATGACTTAATCCCTCTTTAGAGTATTGGTCTATAGGAAGCATGACCACACAAGGGGTATGGATTTCACATTTAGTACATCTCACACACTAATACCCCCTCTTTCTCAAGTGACTCAAATATAGTTTTATTAAGCATGTTTGAGGGTTAGGGTTTGAAAACAAAATTAGATCCATAGTGAGTTTCATCAACAACCAATGCTAGATTTTTCATATGCATGATGACATAGGAATAATGAAACTACCTATAAAGTTTTAGATCTCTATGATTAGTTTGGAAAAAAACAAAAAGAATGGGAAATAGTATTGAACACCAAAGCACCCACTTTTAGATGCTCTTATCCTTTCATTGAATGAAATATAGACTCAAATTTATGACACCTTCCCAATCCTGAATAGCCATTTTCAACATCTCTATCAACCATCTCAGTCTATTTTCTAGCTAACTTATATTTATTTCTATTTATTGCTATTTTTATAAAGGTGAAAAATATAAATAATTACATAAATCAAGACTATATTTATTGCTATATTTTTTACTAATTTATTAATCCAAACCCTTAACTAAAATAAGAATAAAACTCCATTATTCATAAACAAGTTAAATCATTATGATACAGTCCATGGGGGGAATCAGTATACCATAAGCTTAATAAGGTTGCCATAAGGCCATAAAATTATCTAATCCAAGTAAGTAATCTCACCCTTAGACCCTTCATTCCTTTATTTATATAAATTTAATCCCATATGCATACCACTACTCCATTACCATCCCAAACCAATAATGATTAGTCAAATGGCAGTCAGGTGGATAGGTTAGGCAAGATTGGAGGGATGCTCAAGGCTTAAAAAAATAAGATAGTGACCTTGAAGAGGCAAAATTTCCACCCCATAGACCTTATCAATCACCCTACGAAGCCCCCTAGCATCCCTATTAGTATAATAGACCTCCCTATTACCTCAATCAATAAGGACAAGGGTAGATTACTCAAGAAAGGCCTTATAACATCTATAACCCCAACTCTACCAGCATATCTAGATCCCTAGTCCCATCTCAGAATAATTATGCTCAAAATAGTTAATGACCTACTCAATGGGGGTAGTCACATGATATGGAAATGGATCTAAGTGGTTATTTATGTCAAGCATATCTCATGCAGTAGGGTCCTACTTTTCCATCACATGAAAATCAACCCCCTCCATAACCCAAAGAAGGTCCTCCTATGCCACATGGAGACACTCCCTTCATGACTCAAGATAATATGCCCAGTTAAAAAGGATTAAATGGTAGTAAATCACCTTCTAAAACTACCTTTATTAACTTAAAATAAGGTTAACACTCCTTTAAATAAATGGCAGCCAATTAGGTTCAGAATGCAACCAAGGTAGACAACTCAGTTACAATCCAAATAAAGGCTAAGAGAATGGAAGTTGGTGATGGTTTGGGACTTGAGAAGACAACATATCCACATTTTCAAACACCCCAAGGGAATAGTACTCAATGTTTAACTCCTAATACACCATTAACTCAATAAATGAAAGATGGGAAAGGGTAAAATCATAGAGGTCCTTTCATACCTTAGTTTACATAAGTTTCAAATAATTTTTTTTACTTCAAAGTTATAGTCCAAGGTAGCTAGACCTCATATTATAATTTTATATTAGATTAATAAGGCACATTTTATTATCCCTTTGTGGGACACTTTTCTCATTTTAAAGCAAAAATATCTCCTTCAATAGGAGCTTTCCAAACTCCATGTCTTGGATAAACAAGTAGAAAAGTTAAATGTATACCTCATCAAATCCAATCAACTTCATGTGTAAAGCATCTAAGATAGTCAAAGCACCTCATTTATATCTTTTAGTCATCATATGTGATTCCTTAGTGCATAATTACATTATAGATAGTGGGTATATCACTTATGTCATACCTAAGTCTATAGTTGATAAATTGGAGCTAAAGTATGAACCAAATGCAAAATGGGTTTTATAGTTAGATGGGTCTCCTATCAAGACTTTGGGTGTCCTTAAATACCTTAAAATCATATTGTATTATTATCTTAATTAAATTATATCTCAATATGTAATAGTATTTAACCTCCCTCCCTACGTTGCCTTATGATTGTCTAAGGATTTTACTATGAATATAGGGGGTTATCTCTCTTATGATTGGTCTTATATGGTTTTTAGGACATGTATGGAACAAATTTTACCATATGGTCTTAAATTATCTCTAGGTTCCACTTATAACCCTACATTCCAAACCTATCAAATGTCAATTGCACTATCTTGGATGAGGATGAGCATGCTAATGACCAAGATCCCATTAAACCACTAGAAAGCATATCAAACTTGTTCCTTGATGAATGGGTTGAAGATAATCATGCCTATGATCCTTATAAAATTATTAAATAGGTAGGTTTGGGTGTATATTGAATGCATGAATATGGAGCTAACATACCAAGTCTTACTAGCACAAGCCAATAACATGAATGAGTATGGAACTTATTCTTTGATAGTTCTAGATCCAAGAATGGATTGGGACAAGTGTTATGCTCGTCTCCCCTTACAATAAAAATTATTTTTATGCCCTAATATTTTAATTTAGTTGTACACCCAAATATAGTTGAATATGAATCCCTCATCCGTGGTTTATAATGGGTAAGAAAGAGAGGAATCAAAATTTTGTAAGATATGGTAGATAGTGAATTAGTGGTGCAGTAGGCACGAGGTAAAAGTTTAGTCTATAATCAACTATTATAAGCCTACAAACATAGGATTTGATAAATCTTGAAGGAATTTAAAACCTTTTGTATTTGATCTATTCCTAGATAGGCTAATCAACATGTAGACCTATTAGATACCATTATGGCACAATATGACATACCAAGTGGGGTTAAGGATATCAAATAATAGTCCCAAATCAAGGTTGTACGTAAGTCTTCAGTACATGGAAATGAGGTGAGATATAAAGTTTTCAAGAGTGATAAGCAAATTACTTATTTATAGTAACATGAGGAAAAATTCTGCTCAAAGAATTAAGGTAGATTGCAACATCAATATGGAGACTAGATTGTCCAATTGAGGAAAAATAAGTTACCTAAGGGCTTGGTAAAATTAGAGATCATATTAAGTGAATTTTACCAACTAAGGAAGGATAAGGTAAGAATTTACACTAAGAAGGAACACTATGAAAAAGTTATCATATTCAAATACATGTTACTCAAGCTAGGAAAGGTGAAAAAAAGAGGATAAAGTATCCTTCATAACATTATGCCAAAAAAAAATTGTTTTTTTCTTTTCTTGGGAATATCATTATTTGAAGGGTTTTGACCCTAGTTTGGGTCAGCATACCATATACTTAGAAGAGAGTGTTAAATGTATAAGATAAAAGCAAAGGCTAGTCATCCCCAAAATTGAGATCGTTATGAGGAAGGAGTTTAAAAAGATTATTAAATCCAAAATTATCTTCCCCATAAAACATTATTCATGGGTGGAAAATCTTGTGCCTATGAGGAAGAAGAATGGGGAGATAATGTTATGTGTGGCATTTATAGATCTCAACAAGGTGTCACTAAGAGATACCTACCCTCTACCATCTATGAATCAGATTCTTCAAAGATTTATAGGTTTACAAATGTTATCTTTTCTTTATGGATACTATGGGTATAAAAAAGTATTAGTGAGGGAGGAGGATCAATACAAAAATACCTTCAAAACCAAGTGGGGCACTTACACATACAAGAAGATGCACTTTGGACTATCCAATGGAGGGCTACCTTCCAAAGGGAAATGTATGTGGCCTTCAAATGGCTCATAAATGATATGGTGATCATATAACTTTGATGACATCACTATGTTCTCCAAGGATCCCAAGGATCACTTGACACATTTAAGATTGGTGTTTGATAGGTATAGGTGGTTTGGAGTCTCCTTAAACCCCTAAAAATGTATATTTATAGTCCATGAGGGTAGACTTATAAGACATGTTATGTCAAAATATGGATTCTACATTAACCCTTAAATAATAAATGAAATAATTTCCCCATCACTACCCAAACATAGGAATCAATTACAAAGTTTCTTAGGCAAAATAAACTTCATCAAAAGATTCATACCTAGATTTGAAGAATTGATGAGACCACTAACTCACATGCTGAATAAATACAAGGAGTTATCATGGACCAAATAAGGTAAGATAATTTTTGAGGCCATAAATTAGGTCATTTTTTAATATCCCAGTCTCCTCAACCATGATTTTACAAAATATTTCTTCATGTATACCTTCTCTACAAATAACACTATTTTTGTTATGCTCATGCAACAAAATAGTGAAGGACTAGAGAAACACATAGCCTTATTTAGTATCAGTAGAAGCATAGGAGGAGAGGTATATAAATGTTTTTAAAAAAAAATTATTTAAGTCATGAGAGGCTTAAATAATTTTATACACATGGTGTCTAACAAAGAGATATTTGTAATGATGGTTCACCATAGTATTAAGGATTTCATCCTTAATAGAGACTTAAGTGAAAAGAGGGTTGGTTAGGTGACCAAGTACATGGAGTATGACATAGAGGTGAATGTTAATAATTTTATAAATGTTATAGGACTATGTGATAACCTTGAAATATATTCTAAGGAGGATAAAGAAGTGGTTTTCGTATCCCAAGATGATCAACAAATAGTTGTAACTATGTCTCCTTCCAACTGGACCCAAGTTATGGTGAAGTTAATCCAAATGGGATAATGCACTATATGATTAAATATTAAAAAAGGATTTAATTTAGGCTAAAATCCATATGTTACATATTATTTTATGGGTTAATCTTCAATAAATACCTTGGTGGCATGATTTTGAGATGTGTGGAGAATAGTCAAGTTGATAATCTTTTAGAGCATTATCATGATGGACCTACAGGAGGGAATTTGTAACCATGAACACAACATAAAATATTAAGATATATTGTTTTTAACTTGTTTAGGGACTCCCTTGTTTTGGTTATGAGGTCTCCCAAACATGCTATGTTCACTAGAAACCAAAGACTACTTGCATTGTCTCTAAAATCCATTCAAGTTGAGTATCCCTGCATGTAATAGGGATTAGAATATATATGTATGATTTACCCCCCATATATTTCTATATTTAAGTGGGTTTTTAAATCTATTGATTAATTTACTAGGTGAGTGGAGGTAGCTGCACTTAAAGAAGCAAATGAGAACTTAGTTTTGGAGTTGTATGATAACCTATGACTAGATTTGGCATCCCCTCCACCATTATATCAGATAATATTTTGGAATTTAGTAGTTTAAATGTGATTTAGTGGGACATTAATAATTTTATATACCTAAATTATTAATACAAATATTATCCATAGGGAAATGGACTAGAAGAGTCCACCAATAAGAACTTGATAAGGATCATAAGAAGGATAATGGAGAACAACAAAAGGGAGAGGCACACCAAGTCAAGGAATAACTTATGGTAATATAAGATTAATTAAAATATTTATACTAGCCACTCACCTTAGCTCATTTTTTATGGAAATGAATCAATACTACCCATTTCACTTGAGTTGCCAGCCTTAGAACTTACACAGCAACTTGAACTCATGGAGAGGTATGCAATAGAAGTGAGGATGAGTGAGTTCAGGGATATAAAAGAAATAAGGTATGGTGTTATTCAAACCATGTTATCCAAAAAATATCAATTCAAAATATAATTTAACAAGATATCCTCTTCAAAGATCTTCCAATAATGTGACATTATACTTAAGTAGGATGAGGACAATGTTGAATGAGGTAAGCATTAAAAATTTTATAGTCTTTAGAGTGGGAAATAAATGATTACTAGATGTAAGGAGAGGAATGAATTCCTAATGTCTAAGTTTAGTGGTGAGGAACTCCCTATTACTATCAATGGTATGTTCCTGAATTATTTTGATTAGAAGCATAAAACTCTCTTGTACATAGTAACTAGTTTCCTTCTTTCAAGTGTTTCAACACATGTAATGTTAGTTGTTTTCTTGTCTTATTGCTTAATGATTTATGTCTATGTTATTTATTGTTATTTTTTTATGTCTTCTTGAGTTTATTTTAGCCTCAAGGTTTTCAAGGTATTATCTAAAGTTACTATGCAATCAAGGGTATTCATCTAGTCATGAGTGATAAACAAAGATATACTAGGTCCTCTTGACTAATAGGTAGGTCAATCATTTAGAGTCACCAAAAACGTTGAATAATTTTTACCCTTGATCCTATAAAGGATTTAACCTAAGTATTCACTACATTATTCTACCTAAGACTTCATTATTCTCATAACTCTATGATATAAGGTAGTTCAAAAGAGATCACTACTTTTCATGTGAAGGACAGTAGGTCCAATGTCTTGTCATGTCATAAAACATCATGGTGATTGTCCCTAATCATTTTTTTAACTTGTTACAAGTGTCTTACCTATATTTATATGTGTGCAAAGGTTAATAATAGGCCTTGAAGTGGTCTTAATATTCTGAATGTACCATGGTGGAGATGCCTAAATTTTTAAAATGATAACTCATTAGGAATCTATCTAGTGTGTTGAGAATATGCAAGGATTAGATTAATAATAATTTTTATTTATGTCATGTAGGTAAATTTATCCTAATTTAAATATATGTCATGTTCTAAGATCTTATAATAAGTATGTAAATGCCATTTATTTGAAGCCTTTACTTGAAACCATAATATATTATCTTAAAGTTAATTATTTGACCCTAATGTGATGTTATTTGACCTTAAAAAGATATTGAGACCACCATTCATGTCCTAAAAATAATTTATGAATTCTATTAGGCCATAACCAAGCCTTTCATATACTAGTTATGTCCTTTTCATAAGTTAACACTTCTAACTGCCACTAAATAAACCCCACATATGTGAAAATGTGTCCCTTAAACACCTAAATATGACCATAAACTTTCACACATTATATAACCCATATTTTCGCTCCTCCTACCTACCAATAATGATTTATGGTTTGAAACATGAAAAAGCACAAGAAATATTTAGCTGATAAGAGTTTTTAGAGTGGTATAGGTATGTATAGTATGGATTCACTTAGATAGAGTTAGGGGTATACAAGGGGGGTTAAACATAGGCATATTATGAATAAATCCAAGTGTTTTAGAGACTAAAGATTCAAAAATTGGTTCACTTCCTCCATTGAGTCTTTTGGCAAACATGGAGAGCACTTCACGTTTGTGATCAGTCCTTACAAGAAAGAGAGATTAAGGGCCCAAGATCTTGGAAAAATAGAATATACTTGATGAAATTCCAATCATGGTTATTGGTTTTAGTATTATTATTTTGTGATTTCTAAAAAAACACTAAGAAACTAAGTATCCTAGTTACCATATTCAACTACATAGGTCAAAATAAAGGGGATACTTCCAAGACATTATTAGATTATCTAATGAAACTAGTGATTATTAATTTTCTCTCTTGTCTTTTAGGGTTCTTCCATGGCATACTTAACCTTTGGTATGCATGTTTATGCCTATACGAGTGATAAATATCTAATATAACACTATCTATACGCTACAAGCAAGGTTTCATTGGTGAGAAAGTGGTATCCGATGTATGTGTCTTAAAATGATTAATTTTTTTAGTGAAATGATGGTGTCTTAAAGTTTTCCACATCCCCTTAGTTGAGATTTAATGGTTAGATATATCCCCAACTCTCTCAAAGGATTCCTTCAAGTGCGATATCCCACATGTTTAGTTCCTATTACACGGAATGAAAATGTGATTGATGAGGTTATCTATAGAATTCCATCAAGATGCCATAGATGTAGCAAGATAATATTGTGACCAAATGAAAATTCCCTTATCTAAATATTTTTATACCTTATCATATTCCTCATAGGCCAAGAAAACACTAGTTATCTCCCAAACACCTTCACAGTCTTATTTTGTAGAGACTAAGGTCTTTTAGTAGAGTTTCAGGTTCTTAGAGAGTCTTAGGTTTCTATTCCTCACTATATATGCATCATTGATGACCTTCAAGTGTTATGATATATTAGATATGTGTGTGTAGATGATTAGGGTCCTTATAAATAATTTTGGGCATGAGTTCATGTTTTAATCCAAATCCTCAAAGAGCCTTTTCCATTTAAAAACCTTAGCACTATCAACTTACTTCATTACAAACCTTGAATCCCAATTATCAAGATACATGAGACCTTACATGTCTCAATCCTCTACTCAATTCCAAAGCATATGAAAAAGGTATAGATACTCTATCATGCTATCAAAAATCATTGGTACTAGGAAGAAATGAACTTATATAGGTATGATCCCTATTGAGAGAACATGATCACCACCTATAATAGACAGCTCAAATCCAATTTGTAAGACATTCAAATTCATCATATGTAGATGAGCCCTGGGCATAGGAAAGGGATATGAATAAGTAATTATTGTATTATAAATATTGATTGGAACATAATAGAGTCATTGGGACCTCAAGTGTAACTAAGAGGGTACTCTCTTAACTCATAAACCTATTCCATAGACCCCTAGTCAGTCAACATACGTGATTCAATACTCCCAGTATAATTGATGGTATATAATTTCAATCATAAAAATGAAATAGTATATGCAAATGAGGAATAAAAATTAAACAGATAATGTGGTCAATATATGGAGATGATGGTACCAAGGGATGATAAGATGGTTTGATTAGGTGACTAAATAGAATTGTGCAAGCATATATAGTTAATTGAACCCTACTCAGTCAACCTAGATTACATGACCAAATCAAATGATAGTGTCAAGAACATATACAATGGGAATCTCATGGAGATGAAGATATGTTAAAACCCTTAAATTTTTTACATTATGGTGCCTTGAAGCAATGAAGCTATCTAGTCCAAGTTGTAAACTGAGAATAATTAAACTATGGTATGACTATGCATATAGTTGTGTTGATAGAGTTAGATAATATAACCTTAAGGCTATAGACAAGAAATTAAATTTTATGTTTAGGACCTCATTACATCATTATAATAAATAAATAGATATTTTCTAGTTCATAACACTAATTATTTCAAACACCTATACAATATAGTGATAACCAAGGCAAGATTAAGAGAGATTAAGATTAAGAGATGGTTTGATTAAATAGAATCATATGAAAAATATGAAAAATGGAATGAGGAAGGTCTTATGGAAACATGGAATCCATAGATGCATCTAAATATGGGATGAGGTTCCAACACTTAGTCTAGCCATATAAGGCCTAAATGCACATGTAGGTCTCAATACCCCAATCTCACCTCAATAGCATATCCATACCTCCAGGCAGACTGAATGAAACATAGGATTATATGAATATTTTTTAGGTCATGGAGGAGGTATTTGAAAAATATAAATGTAATGAGAATTATTTTTGGTTTTAGTTCTCTCTCGAGTTCCATTATTCTGAGCATCCATGTCGAGTGGCACCTTACAGCACACATATCTCTTATCATAAAGGGACTCGGACCAAGAGCTTTTAGAAGAAGTTGGTAACCTCTATATTCTCAAATTAATGGAGTGAGTGGGATTTAGGGGCCCAACTCTATGAATGAATGTTAATAAGGTAACCTACATAAATTTCTTGGTAAAGGTCTTAAGGCACACCATATTCTACTCATATCTGCACACACAATTTGCATGGGAGCCAAATATCTTTCAAAGAGATGAAGGGGTTAATAGGCTATAATTTCATAATAATAATTCTTAGTTTGGAGGTGTATAATATATGAACCATTGTTAATATTATGGACCTCAAAAACCTTTCATAAACCTTGACTCAAACCTGATGAAGTAATTATACCCCAAAATACATCCAAATTAGGAAAGTGGGATATAAAACTATCTTAATGGTCTCCTTAGATATCATAAGCACTTAAATGACCTATTGGTTGACATGTACAGTGGATATATTATGAAAATTAGGCCTGATAGAGTCTTTTTAAGTCTTTGAGTAAGGAGTTGAGAAGGATATGCATACTCTATCAGTTTCTGATTAGGAGAGGGGCCCAAGGATCTCAAATGACTTCACATTATTCACCTACAGGGGCCTATTGCATAATAACTACTTGTAAATAGGCATAGGTTCCCAAATGAGAGACTATATGCTTATAAAATAAGGTGAATGGCTTGATCAAGCCAATATATCTGATCTAAGGGACCTCAAGGGTGATTTCTATATTAGATAAAGTGAATAAAGGCATCACAACTCTATATTAGGGTCGTAATTTAAGAACCCTACATTTACACATGATAATCTAGCATAATACTCAAGAAAACACCCCTTATAAGTTAGATTAGAGTAGAAAATGAGATCAGATGACATTTCAAACCTTCATGGAAATGTCCATCAAGTTTTTTTAGATGTGTGAGTGACTTTGGTTTGCAAGAGAGGATCTAAAATTGATCATTTTAGCCTAGAGTGCCTTAGAACTATTTAAAATTCCCATTTCTCACCTAAGAGTTAGGTTGGTAAGCTCACAATTGTATGTAATAGTTTTATAGGGACATAATAAATTTAGGAGAGATGGGGGATTTGTCTACAAGAGATCACTAGCATTAGTTCAGAGGTTAAATCCCTAACCTATATGAACCATTATTAAGAGTCCATAACCCTCATAAACCTCCTTAAACCCCTAATAAGGACCTGATTAGAAATATTTTAAATAAAATACATTAAAACCACTTGATAAACACATGAGTCATTTATTCAACTTAGAGGATGGCTCAACTATGGTATTAGATTGTATGGATAGTTTATGAACACCTCAAAAAATTACAAGTTTAAAATATTTTGAGTAGTAGATAAAGTGAAACACTTGGTCAAAGGTTTCCAATCAATGGATGGGGTGTTTGAGACATGTTTCAACTTTTAATATCATGAAATTTCTAAAACACTACCTGTAAATTCTTCTATAAATCCTCACCATATAGCCAGTTTGTAGAAACTACAATAGGTGACCTAGTTGCCTAAGTAGAGTAAGATTGCAAGTGTGAAATATTTTCAAATCTTAAATATTGATATATCAGGTTGTCTCAAGTGTAAATTGAGATCATTTATTCATCTTGAATTTTTTTCAGCTCTCATAACTCTCAAAATAGTGAATGAGCAAGAGACTAGGTTTTTTGTCTATAATCCTACGTATCCAACAAAATGAGAAACATCATGGGCATAGAAGAAAAGTATAAAGTTAATGCTTCATAATAAAACAATTGTAAATTCCCTTTGAGGAAATAAATTTTACATACCCATGGTCATTATGGAGGACTTATATAGTTTCTTAAACATGGCCAACATGTAGGAAAAGGTAGTTAATTAATGCTTCATGGAAAAGGCCTAATGGGACATTTTAAATGTTTGGTAACTATTGAGAGGAGAGAGAATTGACCAAGTATTTCATGCATGGGATATTCATTAGTCAAACCTTACTAAAAATAGACTCCAATTCTCTAAGGGGCTCATTTAAGGCACAAGTCAATCTACGTAATGCATGGAGTGTGAAGGATTGTTATAACTATTATGTGAATGGGTTATGACCATTATAACCTATTCATGACACTTATAAACCAATATTATCCTATCTCTCTTACTCACATTTATATATATTCAATACTCTAGGCATTTGTTTTCATCCCTCAAATGGGTGTAGCAAAACTCTATTGAATTATATCTTGAACCTTGAGAATCCGTAAGAAAGGATTATTTACCAAAGTTTGTATTAGCATTAGTATGTATTAAGATTTTTTGACTTGCAAAAAGTATGATGTTCATTCCTTTTTTTAGTTCCTCTCCTTTATGTAATTATTATATTTTCATCCTATGTAGGTCATGTTATGTGTTAGAATGTGGTAGTTGTACAAAAAAATGAGTTGGTTGATAGTGTCTCAAGTAGGCCTTACTTCCATTGCCTTCAAGTTACATATCTTCCACATAGCATCCACATGAAACATTTATATTTAATATTTCATCAAGGATCCTACTTATTCATTATATGTTCATTTGATTCACAAAGTATTGTTTGAAGATTAATCAAGAGAGGATAAAATGAATATTGGTGCATCACCATCCTTAGAATAGGTTTCTTTTCATGTTTTCAATTTAATTATTTTCATCCCAACATCAGTAGGTTTTAATAAGAGGGATCAAGTTTATGTACTAGGGGATATCAACCCATAACCTAAAGGTTTGGTCTTATTATATGTAACCCACAACCTTTAAACCAATCCCATGTTACCCCAAGCTTGAAGTCAATTGAACTATCTCCTTAAAAGGGTGCAACTTGGAGTTCTAAAATTAACTTAATATGATTAGGAGAAAATGAATAAATCCATTATTTTCCTATAAAAATTCACACCTTAGACACCTTATAACCCATGCATAGCAATCCTTGAACAAACTAATCCAATATTACCTAACCCTCATTACTTTCAAAGCTATTATCTTAGGTTAAAAGTGGCTTCGAGTTGGTCCATCACAGAATTATTATAGTATTTTATCAATATGATCCATTTCAATGCATATTATCAACACACCATTAATATATATCCTAAAAATAATGCCATCCATAAGAATATAAGGTATATATTTCAATCCAAATTATCTAATTTTTTATGTGTCCAACCCTATAGGACACTCACCTATTTGAAGGAACCTTACCATGTGTTGTGTCCAACATGGAGAGATTGAAGTTAAAACTATAATATGATCATATTATAGCATCAAAAAAACCCCTATAGGACACTCACCTAATTGAAGGAGCCTTACCATGTGTTGTGTCCAACATGGAGAGAGTGAAGTTAAAACTATAATAGGATCATATTATAGCATCAAAAAAACCTCTCTTTCCTCTTGAAGGTCTGCTTCCAAGTGTTCACATATCCTTCTCCCTCTTACCAATTAGTGACCTAAATCTCAAAATCATTTTCCATGAATTTGGTTATCCATCCATCGCTCTTTTTATTAAAATATTTATTAAGAAAGAAAATTTTTATTAGACACCACATGTCTAAACTTATTTACGCTCCTTATGATTTACAATACTTGTTTTTCAATGAAGGTGTATCTCTTCTCATATTATTCTAACCCTTAATTAAAAAAGGCAATGGTTTTTTCAAGACCTTCATTATTTTGTTTAATTAAATAGATGAAATGGTGTCAAGATTATAAAATGCATACAAAAATAAATCCATTGAGAAATCAGGGTTAATCAATGTTAGTGCTTGTGCAATAGCTTACTTGATGGACTCAAAACTATTTTTTCCCTCTTTACTCCAAATAAAAGCTTGATTTTTCTTTAACACAGATATAATAGTCTTCACAAGGTTATAAAAACTAAGTATAAACATTCTCATAAAGTTTATTTTCCCAAGAAAAATGTATAAACCTTTCTTATGTTTGGGAAAAGACAAAGCTAATATGACACTCACACTTTCAAGGTCGATAGCAAGCCAATCATTGGAGATCATATGGACTAATAGCTTTCCATCATGAACTACAAAAACACATTTCATGGGGTTTAAATAGATTATATATTTCCTACACCTTTCAAAAATCAATTTAAGATGAGATAGATGATCACTAGAATTCTTATAGAAAACCATGATATCATCAAGATAAATTAGCCACATCTGATTGATCAAACCTTATATCCATGGATATTTGAAATGTATCACGTAAATTAGGAAACCCAAATTCAATTCTCTTGAAGGAATATATCAACCATTTATTGGTAAAGGTTATCCTATATGGATCTTCTTCTTTGACCAAGACTTTGTTCTAACCTGAATAGCCATCGAAGAGAGAGAATTATTGAGAACCTATAATTAGTTAAAGGATTTATTACATATAAGGTAAGTGATAGTGGTACTTCAATGAAACCCTATTCAAGTCTCTAAAATAAACATAAAATCTGATCTCACTGCACTTATTTCTCATAGGAACTAAGTTGGTAACCCATGAAGATTATTTGATAGGAAAAATGATTCTTGGCTCTATCAACTTGGTGAGATACTTTCTCATTAGCATCTCCAATTTAGGATTTATGGGCCTTTGTCTATGCCTTAAAATTTTAGCATCAAGATTAAGTTCTATTGTGCCTTGGGCCAATGTGGGATCAAACCCCTTAAGATCATTATATTCTCAAGTAAATACATTATAAATATCTCTATAGAACTCAATAAATGCAACTCTCTAAGATGAAGTAAATAACTTTACAAGAATTAGTAGCTTATCCTTGAATATGACCACCTTATCTTGATGTTACACTTTGGTAGATATGCTTACTTTATCTCTTCTCATTTTATCACTTTCACTTAATATATTATCAAGAGTAACCAACCATTTGGGAATCTTATTAGACCTCAATTGTAAAATTTGGTCTCCATATTGGTGATACAATATGGCCTAGATTTTACATTAAAACTTACCTTCTTATTAGAGAAAACATGTTATTTATTTGACACTCTCAAACACTTTACAATTTACATCATTATTTGGTATTGATGGCCTTACAACCACCAATATATGTGGCTATAGTTTTGAGTTCTTGACATCATTAGGGATGTCAAATTGTGCTCTAATTGATGGTAACCCATTATCATGTTGATTATCTTCCCTTGGGACTTATTTTATGTTGAAGGCCTCAAAATATTCAATAAGGTCCCATACTCTATGCTTGTAGGACTTCAACAATGTATTTTTGGTAGCATTCTTACCTCTTAATTAGTAGACAACTAGTTCACTATCTCCTAAAGATTGTGCTTGATTCACTCCTTTCATTCTTTCCCATTTAATCACATCTATAAAAGCTTCATATTTAGTTACATTAAGATTAAAAATAAAATAAATTATAATGGATAAATAGTACCTTTTATTTTATGGAGAAACAAGCATAATACCTATCCCTACTCCATTCTTTCTTCTTGAGCCATCAAATAACAATTTACATAAACCACTACTATCATCATTTGGTATAGAGATAGGGTATGGATTTAAATTATTAATTAAAATAATAAAAACCTATTCAACACCATTTTATGGGTCATACTCATGATTTTATGTCCCCCACTCATCAAGGAAGAGATATGAAATGTCTTGAAGAGGAACAATTGATTTTTGATCACTAGGATGATCCTCCTCATCAATGATGGTGAAATTGACATTAAAAATATTAGGTTTGTATGGTTATAAATTAAAATTAGATATATGTTCAGATCTCATGGTAACTTTGGTTCCATATATAATCTTAAAAGCAAGTAGGAATAATAAAATGATATGTAGCCTCCAATATTGAAGGTGAAATCTCTTGTTAAGAAAAGAGAAAATTATGGTGGAAAATCTACCACAACCACATCTTGATTAATAGATAAATTAGGACAAGTATGAAGAGTGAGATTTAAACCCTTTATTACACCCAAGATCTTAGTAGTCAAACCATGTAGTTACAATACACCTCTAACATTAGGCTCATACCTCAAGCATAACTTATCATATTTTTTTTTAGCATCACTAAACTAATTTCATTAGTATCTATCATAAAATTTTTTACTATAAAATATCTAATGATAATTAAAACATATAAAGGATGTGGCTTACCATCTTTGTTTGGATTCCCACTAGACGATGAAGGATTATTTGTAAAAATTTCACCTTCTTTTTTAGATGATGTCTTTACAAGTCTAAGATTTGATAATTCATCTTGGATAATCTCATTTTGACCAAGAAGACCCAATGTATCCCATGTAATAATGGCTACATTATCCATATTCATTTGATCTAAAATATTAATGTAAGAGTTGCTAACTCTTGATTGTCCTCTAGGAGTTGTCATATTGTTTTGGGGCTGCATATTTTAAGGAATGAAATTAATATTCAAATTTTAATTTCTTTAAGTTTATAGATATTTATTAGCTACATTAGTAGCCATTGTTACGTGAGGCATATAAGGTATGGTGGATGCACATTTACCCATCACTAGAGCATCATCAATTGCTCTTTTTTAGAATTTGAGTTGGATGCAATAGAAGTATTATTAGCTTTATTTGTCCCCAAAATTGATTGATTACATAATACTCCCCCTCTTGATAATTAAATAATGTTTCATTATATTTCACTTTTTCTCCAATTGTCATAACTTGATTTGGATCTTCAACTTGTGTCATAGATGGAATGGTTCTATTTTATGGCATAGAAGCTTGAGTAAACACTTCACTTTGACTAGAGGTTTGATTAGGGGATTGATCCTATTGAGAATACCAGTCATGATCTTGAACCAAATTATTTTTATTAGGCACCAATGCACTATAAGTGGAGTCATCATAGGGGTTTTAACTATTATATGGTATCACATTAGTAGTTTGTCATTTCCCTTGAAAATTACCTTGGAAGGGTGGCCTATTAGGTTACCATGATTGATTGGGTTGGTATGGATATTGATAAGGTCTCATGGGCTGGTTTGTATAAATATTTATAAATTTCATATCATTTAATAGTGTCTTAATTAATTCTCTCTCATCATCACTTGCTTTGTTGGGTTGACTAGGAGTAACCAATCTGTCATTGGTCAATGTATGAATGGGATCAATTATGGGAGTAATATGTTGTATAATAAGAGATAATGGCATGGGAGGCCTTAGGTATATATTTCCATCCTATTTGAGATTATTTTTAGCTTTGATGATGAAGTTATAGGCTTCTATTAAGGTCTCTCCTCCCATAGATTGTATCATGACAACTATATCACTATTCAATGCTTTGAAATAATAGAGGAATGCATAATTAGGAGTGGGTATCAAAATAATTGGGATACTATAACATGTATTTTAGAACCTAGAATTTAAGTATTCCATGAATTATTATGGGGCTCTCTTGATATTAGTCAATTACTTAGCTAGTGACAAATGGTCACTCTTGTCTTCAAGCCTCTTACTTAAATTATCTCCCAATTCATCCCAGTTTTAATTGACTTAGGGGCCAAAGTCCTATATCAATATAATGATTTCCATTTGAAGGATATTTAAAATCAAATAATGGCTACATTATCTTAGGTTACATTATGAATATTAAAAAATTTGGAAATATCTCTTATATATTTAATGGGTGTAATAGTGCTCTCTTCACTAAAATATGGAACACTCTGAATGCTACCATAGGGATCTCATCATATTGGGTAAGGCTTATGGGATACACACTATTAAAATTCATGAAAGGTGGATTTATATCCATATTTTAAACTTTGGGATAGCTTTGATTATATTAGAAGTGATGTTTTCTTCTAAGTGTCTTGGTATAAGGAAGACTATGGAGAAATATCTTTATTTTGACTAAAAATAAAGGTAATTCAATAACCTCAATAGGAATAGCTTTATCCCTTGACCTTGTTATCACCCTTGGCATGAAAAATAGATTTTAAGTCTAAATCCAAGAGATAATAACTTGATGGAGTCACCAGATGTTTCATGAAGGAGGTATTATAGCTACAAATTTTCCAAAACCAACATCAATCTTGGGTAATCCTTGTTCAAATCGGTCCCATCAGCATGATATAGTTATTTTAGCTCATTTTTTTACCCTTAAGAGAGTTTATTAAATAACTCTCACTTTAGATAAATAATGGGATTAGTATTATATTTTTGTTGACCTCTAAGTAGACTAAACATCTTGACTTTGAGCTACCTCCCAAGTATAACACCTATACTGATAACTAAACTATTGATTTTCATGGAAAAAGGATATAAAGAAGGCTAAAAATAATAATAAAATTTGGAGGTCATGAACCAAACATGGTATCCTCTAATTTCTAGGGTTTTCATAGTGAAACAATGGAGGTCATGCATTAAACATGATATCCTCTAATTGCCAAGGTTTTCATAATGAAATAACAAGTTATAATTTGATTATACTATTCTAAAATAGTCTTTATCACACTAATATTTCAATATGAAGGTTATGAAAATTAAAAGGGCTTAAGATGATCAATCAATAGGATATAATATTAAAAACTAATCACATATCATCTCTCAAACTTATAAAACCATGTGTCACACTTCATATGACCTATGGAAGGAAGACAAACTCACATAAAAGCATGAAAGAGAAGGAAAAATGAAAGGAAGTGCACTCACCATCACAAATTATTCATAAAAAAATCATTATAGATCACTATATTCAAGATGAATATAATAACATTCCATTTTAATTTATTTCAATAGGTAATTACAAGTCTTAATTTTGGTAGGGATTCACAATCACCAATTTGAGGATGCTTGCAATGCCTTTCAAGGCTGAATTTATAGAATAAATTGGAAGAAAAGAGAAGTAAATAACAAGAAGAGAGTTCATGAAATATACTTCATGACCATATTATATAAAAAATAGAGAAATAATGGCACCAAACCTTGAAAGAGTGTTGTCATCTTCCTCCTCTTTTATAACAAGTATTAATGAACAACTTCACAAGAGTGGCATAGGAAAACTCCTTGGTAGTTTATATTATTTATTGTTCATAAATAATCCTAAAAGAGTTACACATATACCTCTTTATAATAGTTACAAATCACCTTATTGAATTTTGGTAGGAATGGGAAGCTTATATGCCTAGTTTTGTCTATTTTATGTCTCTTCATCAAGTGAAACCTACACTTGAATCTCAATCTTCTATTTAAGTCTTCTCTTGCCATCATAACTTATTTAACAAAAAAATATATATTTATTGAATAATTGGATTACTAATCTCAATTTTCCACTCTTTATACTTCTTGCATCATACCAAAGAGCTTGAATTGAGCCATGGAAATCACCTTTTACCTAGGGTGTCACTTCTGTAATTCAAAGATGACTAATGTCATTTCTTTTTCTTGTTTCATGGATCAAAATATAGATTATATTATTCATAAAATCTTTATAATATTTGTAAAATGTTATTTAGGATGTTTAGGATCTATTCATGATCTCAATTATCTTTTAATGACTTGCAACCAGGCCCTTTGAATAAACTAATGTTACAATCACCACTTTTACTCCATATAGTGGTTTAAAAAACCATTTATCAACTTCAAATGTATGTAAAATAGATTAATTAGACAATATTATATATTTTAAGACTCATAATACTTCCATACCTTATTTTATGTTTGCCCCAACTTTACTTTCCCTCCATATGACCATGCAACCCTTTTTCTAGCTATTTTTCATACAATAATGGCTCACACATGCCAAAATTTTACTAAAAAAAAAATTAGAGGAGTAATAAATTTTATTAACATCATTTAAAGGATATATAAATCCATCCTAGAAATTTATAAAATAAAACTCTTCTACTGGGTCATTATGGAGGGTTTAGGCAAGGTTTAAGGCACTTGAGGTCTTAATAATTGTTCATAGCCCTTAGGTCAGTAATGCACAAAAAAATTATGGTTGGTTTTATTAGAAAAAATTATCCACCTATTATAATTATATTATGATCCTATTAATATACTCATGGATGTTCACACGTGATGAAAATGTCTCTTAGGTGATTAGGTCACAATTGTGAGGTCGAGAAAGGAGAATTTGAGTGAAATGGGGAAGGAATTTTTGGGTTTGGATATAAAAAATTAAATTAGGTATAAGGAAAATTATTTAATATTTTAAATTTATATCATGGAAATATTTACTTCTCAAACCACTAAAATATGCCTAGAGCACTATGTCAGGGTTTGCACATAGTCATATTCATTTAACCCTAACAATCATTTTACCATATTCTAATTCTCTCTTAATGATTCCAAAATTCATATAAATATTATAAAATGTGTCTCTCCTCTAACTTTAACTCCTCAACTGACCAAAAACCCAAAAATAAACAAGTTTCTTCATGTTTCATATGTATAGGTCTATACATGTTCATTTAGGCCTTCTAGGCATAATGAGTTCTCTTAGGCCTTTCATTGCCTTTAACCACTTTTAAATTTAAATATAGTTTTTTTATATTTTATTATTAATATAAATATACCTTTTTTACATTATTTTCACTTCATGATCTCAAGAAATAGTCTACACATTTCCTTCATTCTCTCAAATCCTACCTGTAAGTGTCTATTAGGTCTACATGAGTGTGAATCTTACTCATTAAAACTTTTGATTATTTAAATGATATTTAAATTATAAAAATGTTATTACTTATCCTATTTATGACTTATAAACCTTTTATTTTATCACATATGACTCATTTTGTCCTTAGCTCCTTGCATAGGCCTGTGTGTGTTAGTTAAGGCTACTTGACTCTAGGTTTCATTGGAATGAGTTATTTTAGGAAAAAATAGTATTTTAATTATGCATATTAGGGATACCATGATAATCTTCACTTAATTACCATTTATTAATTTTCATATTCCCATTCAAACACTGCATAATTGATTACTTTTTTAATTAGGCTTTATACAAACCTATAGGTGTTTGTTTAGGGTTTGTTTGACTATATTCTACCAAATATGGTCTCCACAGGCCAAATTTAGATTCCTCGATGCATATATATTTTATAAAATTTTAAAAATATTATATCATGGAATATTAAATCCCCCAAACTTCCAACTCACATCACTAACTTGACCTTTGACCTCACAGCCTACTAGGGCCTATAGGTGGTCATTTGGACAAAATACTAATTTTTCACTACTTGGTCTCCATTTGGTCTCAATAAATTAAAGGTGAATCATATTATAAAATTGAGAATTTATTTTAAGAAACTCCTTACATTTAATTTGGTTTATGCCTTCATGAGTGTCATTTTATTGTAGAGACAAACCATGATAATAAGTGATGGTGTTTCTTAGAGACCTATCTATTGACCATAAACTTCAAGAGATTTAACCTCAAGATTCCATATAATTATTAAAAGGAATTTATTATTATATAATATATTCAAACTACTATATTAAATCTCCATGAAAAAAATACCCCACCAAAAGTAATGTGTAGGTCTTCAGACCTATAGGTTCATAAACCTCCTTGGATTAGGCTTTAAGAATGAGAACAATTGTATCTTAGCCTATAAATATTGTCACTCATGGATATGATCATAAAGGTTATATTAATATGAAATATTCTATTTAATAATTTTTAAAATGAAACAAAACCATGCTTAATAAGACACCTCTCAACCATGTCTACAAAATCACATAGTCTAAATGTGTATGCAAAGAACTCTCACTCTTTAGGGTCATTGAATATAAGGAGTTTTAATATGATTTTTTGGTATTAAATAGTTTTTTATATATATATTTAACATTATATTACAATCATTTAATTCACTCAAGACAATTCATAGTCCCTGAAACTAGACTGGCTTGAACCAACCTTCAAAATAATACTATTTGACAACACCTATAACTCAAATGTGAATAAACATGATATAAAATGTTATTTAATGGGTAAATTAATTTATAATATATAATTTAAAACCATTATCACATTTACATATGACATTTTAACTCTACATTTAATGAAAACTGACCCATGATGGGATTTTGAGTCTCTTTTATGCTCCTTAACTTCTTAATGATTGTTCATAAAGTTAAGGAGATTAACAAACAAAAAAATTCCAAAAAATAGAAAGGAATTATATTCCTCTCTTATGGCTAAGATTTTATATCCAAAAATTTTCTCTCCTCATAACTCCAAGGGAAAACATAATGACTATGTTGGTATACCAAGAAAGCTAATGGAGGAAATGGGTAAGGTTTTACATTTTTTGTTTCTACCACTTTAGACATGATAATGTCATGGGTACCTCTAGAAGATAATTTACATTATCATTAAATATAAACCTCCTACAAATATCTTTAAAATGCCTATTTTCTTCCATAATCTAACTATTATTCTCTTTGAAACTATTGGATAAGATGAAACAAATGACTCTTCAACTTCCTATAACATGTACAAATATGGAAGAATGTGTAAAAATTTTACCCATCTTATTTTGCATTAAATTATTAAAATAACTCATTTTTTAGCCATTTAAAATGATTATTGGTAGTTACAAAAGGGACTTGCAACATTGTAAATCATTTATAAAAGACTTTAGAGAAGGTGTATGGACCATACAAGCATGATGTCATCATTTATATGTTAGATGGATTATAAAAAACCTTTATCCAAGAAACGAACATTCATATTTTCTATTGGGTAGTAAATTTCAACTCAACACTAAAATTTCAAATAAGACTAAAGTAATAACATACGTTAATTCTATTAAACTTACTTTAAACTCTCTAAAACACATGAAAAATAATGTGATCCACTTAATAGATTGCATTCTTGACCACTTTGGTTAACTTTAGACCAATCTTGCTTACCACCTTATTTATTTTAACATGCTTATTCATGTACTTAATACCCATTTAACCTTAACTTTGTCAAACTTACCTTAGATAATGCTAAACACAAACTAAAGGTTTTAAAAAGAGTGACTTTTGATGACAATACCGAGTTACTTGAATCTATTACTCACTAGACTATCCTAAATGACTTTCAAGCTACCAAGGAAGACACCCTAATTATTATCTTAGATCATTTATGACCAATAAAATACCCTAATAATTTCTATCAACAAAGTTAAGGTCACATACATCAAAGTTTTTGGTGACTCCCATTCATGATGGATAAATTTTGGCTATCAACTTCTATACATACCTGTGCACCTGATGTCTTTTGAGGAATTATCATTTTGATCTTTAATCAATATCAAAAATATTTTTTGTTTGAGTTGTGATTCACATATCCCTTCTTTAATATCTCAAATAATGTGGATTAACCAAATACTTACATGTTTATTTGTGTCAGTCATAATATTATTTTAATTAAAAAAACTAGATGTTATTAAGTATATTAGTTTAGTGTGTTTGTATTGAATGAATATGTTTTAGTTACTTATTTTTATGTCTAGATTCATTTTTTGCATTATTACTATAAAGCTTTACTCTAGGTTTTATAAACATATGATTTTATAATTTGTGTCTAGTTTTTTATTGCTTAAATGCGTAATAACCCCAAAGTGTTAATTAGTGTATTAGTCTAGTTAATAAGTATTTAGTCTTTTTTATAGTAAATTATTAATGTCTAAAGTCAATAATGTCAATTTTTAAAGTGCCATTGAGTCCCAATTTGTGTGTGTAATCACCTAAAAGTGGTATTTGAGTGTTAAGAGTGCTACTTGAGACAATATTTTCCTATATTATCCCTATACCTATCCTAGATCATATTATCGCACTTTTCCAACCTTTATGTGGACCAAAAACATCTCTAGTCAGCTAAAACGTAGTCTCAGACCCTTATTTCCCAATATTGGCCCTTTGTGCCTAGTAGCATATTAGTTGGACATTAGTGCCACATTAAGGACACTATAACCATGTGGTACCAGTGTCCCCAAAATGGTGTCAATATCCTTTACCCTATCTTTCTTGAATGGATATATTTTAAAAATTAAAACCCTCCTAAGGTTATCCTAAGCATATTTTATTGTTTGCATAAATTTAAAAACACTATAAATACATGAAATTTAGACCTCTATCCACTAGATGGAAATTAGATGAAAAATAATTATTCAAACATGAAACAAGTTGAGCAAAGTCAAGGTTATCAATCCTTATTATTCCCTACTTACACAAGTTACCATCTATATCTACTCTAATCTAAAATTTTATACATTTAAGGAATTCAAGACCACTATCATTGTAAAATAACTTGAATTTGCACCAAAACTCAGGTGGGGAGAACTACATTAGGTTTGATCCATCCTCTGAGTATTGGTATGTAGGTAACTCTCTTCATAACAAGGTGTTGAGTATGTCCAACCTATCCTACTAGCAAACACATTTTTTATCTCATGCCTTACTAGTAAGGAGGATTATGGTTTGAATCATAAATCAGGTATTATAATAAAAATAATTAGTTTATACTTCATGCATGCAAGAATAGAATTGAGAATAAAAGTCGTAGATGCACCCAAAAGTTTAGAGAAGTCCTACACAGAGGATACTAACACCATTTTCAGGACACTAGATCGACATTAAGATACTTTCAAAATGTGGCACTACTATCCAAGAGGGGTTTTGATATATGGATCCATTTTAAAACACTCATACCTCTTCCAATATCAATTTCTATCACTTAGATTGTCCATATCATGTGTTTTATATATAAGTCTTTATTTACACATATTTATTACTAGTTTTAGAAAGTCAAAGGTAGTTAAAATATGTAACAAATTAGTGGTTATTTAATGCATATTATTTCACTAATTTATACTACTTATCCATTTAATCAAACATATGATTTACATAACTAAACCCTAAAAGATTAAAATAATATGCCATTATCAAATTGTCAGTTGTCAGAAGAATTATTTGTAAATAGATGTATTATCGGTGGCAACCAACATCTTATGTCAAAATGTTTCACATTGTTGGGGGTAGTTATAAAATAAAAATAATGTGGAAACCTTTGCACTTCGAACCTTCATCATCTAAGTGGGCAGTGAACCTAAAGGAGGTCATATGAAATGGATGAAGAAGGCTTATACACCTCTACTTAGTCACCAATGATGAGGCCCATATGATTTAGTGGCATGTTATTCTAGTTACATTATTTTTTTAGTGTGTTTTCTAATAAGAACAGAGGTTCATTTTTGTTCACTTCCATATTCTATTTATTCTTTATATTTTACTCTAAAGTAAGATAGTGATGAGAGATGATAGAGTAATGTAGCATCATGATATTCATGTTTGTTGGTTAGCCATTTGAAAAACCATTCTTTTGTGGTAGTTCATTAACAACTTGTAAAATAATCATGTTTTAGTTATAGGTAAACCACTTGTAAAACCATTATGTAGGTTGTTGGGTTTCCTAGAAATTAAATCCATCTAGATCATGAGCTTTTAGAGGTGACACATTGAAGTACAAGATAATGTTTTCCCATGTAAAAAATAAGGGGGGTGGGTAATGTTTTGGATTAGTATTTACATTGGGTAAATAATGTTTGTTATTTCATAATTATTTTTTAGTTGTTGTATGGTTAATATGGTAAATTTATTGTTAGTTATCTAGATATGTTGTTATTATAACAATATATCACGTATTTTTAATAGCTTATAGTTCGTCAGTGAGATATTTTAGGGGATTCAGTAGTTAGTGGGATTCCTAGAATACATGAAATATTTTACTATAAATTTTTGTAATGTTTTAAATGAAATATATGAAATAGAATCTATTATGTGTTTAATATATCTCTATGTCTTATATTTGACATTAATTTGCATGAGCTAAATCTTGATATAATATCTACTAATCACAAACATAGTCATGAATATATAATGTACTATATGCCATAAAAGTAAAATTTGTAAATCTTGATTTAAAACATATCTAATTGGTTGCACATTTTCATACTAAAAAATATTATTCGAAATTGATTTATACATCATTCAATACATTGATAGTTGTGTATGTGGATAAAAAGGTGTGGTTTCAATATTTGAAACCTTATGAAAGAGAATAAGTTAAAGCATTGTATCAATTTTTTGGGCTAAATTTATTACCCACTCTAAATGAAGTTATAAAATTAGCTAATCTAAGAGGATAAATTGATTTTATAGCTCATGGTATAAATTTCCCCTCATTTTTAAGATTCTACTAGAGATCCAATGGCTGTGAAATTTCTAGAATATTTATCTAGGTGAGCAATGATTATTACCATTAGAGGTGTAACTAGTCTCTTTGAATTAAATTTGTCTAATGCTGTGAGATTGTTGAAACCATATGTTTACTATATTATTTAATAAGATAAGAAAATTATAACCTACTAAGTATGACACCTTATAATAAAAAAAATTCAAAAAGTGAGGGAAAGAGTAAGGTAGATAAGGGATGATTCTCTGACTAAGATCATATATTTTATTGTTGATAAATATAAATCATGTTTAGTTGTAATTATATCACTAGGCATCAAGTTTAGATATTGCACAAGTTATATAACTCAATTAGAAATATTCAAAGGAAAAATGTGAACATATAATTTAGAATATCTATCAAAAGAATTAAAATACATGAGCCTATAGCTATTGCACATAATTACTTAATGAAATCTTCAAAATAAACATAATGAGAATTCATAATAAATCAAACTAGTTATTGCACAATATAATTGTATATTAAATTTAAAAACCAAGATTCAAACAAATTCTTTGCATATACTACTCCTAAATCAATATCCTTTGGTAGACAATAATTACAAAATAAAGGATAATGAAAAGTGTAATCTTGAAATAATTACAATAGATTTTTTAATGCAATATAGTTGACCATTACAATGATAATCTCTAATAATTATATAGGAAAGGAAATTATATCCATTTCCTTAATGGACAACAAAAAATTAAAGTACTAATTCTAAAAATTAAATTTGGTAACTGATTTCATCTTAGTTGTTTGAGATAACACATTAAGAAAGGATAAGAACAATTCAAGGCACAATTACCAAATTATTATAAATTTTAAGATGAAAAGGGGTATAATATCCAATGCATTTCATGTTCCAATAATCAATCACATATTGAATAAGATCTTATCACAAGTTGATCAATGATACAAATAGGAGAAGCCACATCATTGTAAAAATATCCAAATGATGGATTAATTGGTTCATATACAATTATGTCCATTCCCAACTACATGTTATTATCTCCATGGCAATAAATCCTATTCTAAATGTACCCTTCTATTATTAAATTTTTATAAGCAGGTAATATTAGAATAATAAATTATTCTTATCTATATAGGTGTATCTCCTCCATTTCATGAAGTTATCAATGTCTCTAAATGGTGAAGTAAACTTATGTTGTGCACACTATCCTTAATATATTTTTTCTCCATCCATATAATATAGTTTATTTCTTTTTATATTATTACCTTCATGCTCATTTTCCTTTCTAATATTGGCCCACAATGTCCATACTATTTCATTATAAGACTTTTTAGAAGTGTTATATTCTGATTTTGACTATCTAGCTATTTTGCTTCTTTGATTATGGGATTTCACTCCAAAATCCTTCTCAATATTAAAGTTTTATTATTCTTGATATTTCCATTTGTGCTTTATACTCAAGATTTCAATACAAAATATTGATGAGTTATGCTCTAATCATTTCCTAGGTCAGTATTTTTCCACTCAACCTATTTCAAGTTGTGTATTCATTCAAACCATTCACCTTGGAATTGATTCTTCTTAATTTTCCTTTTATCCTACTTAACAACTAGAATATAATGAGACTATCACCTACCTATCCTTTTAATATCTTCTTGGCCATCAAATTTAACCATGTTGTATGCTGATGTCATCTTCTTCTCTACCTCTCTAGATGCGGATGCGTGTAATTTTGACACTTGTTAAAATCTAACTTTTTGGAAGGTCTTTCAGGATTCATAATTAGATTTATATACCTTATATATGCCAAGTACATGATATTTTACCATGTGTAATGATCTCAATAATCTGAGAGATCATCACTTGACTATCAAATATGTAATCATGCTTTTAAGCTTTGACTTATTAAGATGTGATTACATGTCACAATATTGAAAATTTAGAGTCATAACAAATTAAAAATATGATATTTTACTCTATTATCACTAAATTCTTGAGATGCAACCATGTTTTGTAATCTCAATACTTCAAGATCATACTATATTCAAAAATCTTTTCATTATGCATTGCCTTCCCTGATCTTTAAATCCACAAGATCATGACACATGGAATGATATTATTAATCACAAGTCTTTGACACAACCATTTTTAAAATAATTAAAATAATCTAATTGAATGATATACATGGTGCCTTCATGTTGAATCTTCCATCAAAGGCTTGTGTTGTTTGAACTAACCCTTTGAGTCCCTATTTACTATGATGATTGCACATGGAATCATCATAGGCATTTGGTCCTTATGGCTTATATGGACTATTTATTTGTGCATATCACTTGATATATTGACATGTGGATGGCACACAAAATTTTATGAGATTTTAGGATATTCAACTATTGACTTCCTCCCTCTGAGCTATGAATGCTTGAGATATGACCATATGATGCAATATTGAATGGTTTGGGATTGGAATACTTAATTTTTTTTAATTTTTTCCACTTTTCATGTTTTATAAATTTTGATAAGTTTCCATTAGTTAGAATATTATGTAGTTTATCATCTACCCTCCCCAAGCTTAGGTTTCCAATTTACCTACATGTGTCATTATCATATAAACTAGGCTCAAGAAGACTTCATAACTATAGAATTTCCCTCCTAAGCTTTAAATTTTTGATTTATTACTAAATGTCACTATCTAAAGAGGTTAGTGTTTAAAAAACATTTAATTATTGGTTCAATGTCATGACTATTTAATGACTGGTTGGATGAAAACTATCATGATCTTGGTAAGTTGAGATTCTAGAAACATTGAAAAATTGAGTGTGCACAGTGCCTAAGGCCACAAGTCATTGTGACTTTTTTAGCTAGAAAAATCTCAATAAATCAGGCTATGGAAACTCTATAGACCAAATTAGAAAGAATAACCCAAAAAAATAGTAATAAGTTATTCAAATATCAAAACAAAAACCCAAAAAATGAATAAATAAAGCTAACTTTAAGTTAATTAAAGTCCCAAATAGACCCATGAAATCGTAAATTAGAATAAGATAAATTTTGAAAGACTTAAAAGAGAACCTAACTAAAGCAATTTTAGATAAAGTAAAAATACACTACAAACTTGAGTAATCCATTTTAAGAGCCAAAATATTAATTTCAAATTGATAATATAACCATTTTAATTTACAATCTGAAATACACATGAATAAATAAAGATGACAATTGAATCAAAATATTTTAATAATAAATTATAATGTCTGATGAAAAAAATATTGAAATTGTCCCCTTTTAATTTAACCCTGAAGTTTATATTTTATTAAATAAGGAATAATTGTTTCAAGATAAGACCTTTAAGTGTACAATGATTAAAAAAAGACTAATCCTTTAAGATTGAATCCATAAGCCTTTGATAAAGTATAATAATAATAAAATGAACATGTGAAATGACATAATAGATAGGATATTGAGATGATATAAATCTTATAACCCAATGATGAATAAAAGTATGAATCACTCAAGAAAAATTTAGAAGGCCAATCTTCTATTGTTTGAATTCTAGACAATGATTATCTAATCATTTTAAATAAATGGTCAAGTGAAGGTTTTCTAATATCGTCAAACACATTCATAAGTGTGAAACCTTAAGATGGGAATCCATAACAATAAATTTATGTAACATTCATAACTAAAACCATGTAAGCAATCAAAATAAAAAAGAAAAATTTAAGTGTGTTTAAATTAATAGGGTTTGCATATGAGATTTCAAGTAACAGGGTGTGTTAGACCTAAAAAATCGTGACTTCCATCAGGATAATGTTTTTTAGCATTGATAACCTATAATTTTAATATTAAAACTTGAATAATAAACAAGAAACTATATAAAAATCCTTGGATAAAACTATAATGATGAAATCATTAAAGTCTACCTCAACATGTGAGATATAAAGTTTGAGATCTGCATAAAACTATCACTTTGTGTCAAAGTGATTTATTCTTATATAACTCTTGAATTAACATAAATAAATTTAAAAATAACTAAAACAATTGAAACCTTTGATAATGAAAAACTTAGATGTTTGGATTAGGGGGAATGGTATACACATTTTTCTACTAACATCATGTTTTTATAGTGTAGATAGAGATACATCTAGTCCAAATCAAGGCCTTGTTCCACTACTAGCGAGGATGGAAAGCTTATGATGGATATTTTCTAAATAATCCTTTAGAGGAAAGGATTTTTATTTTACATTTTATTCAATTTCCTTTTGATTTCTTCCTTTTTAAAATGTTTCATTGTTTAGTCCGTTGAGGGTTAGGGACCAAGCCAAAGTATAATGATAGGCTTAGAAAATTCATGAATATCAAGAAAAATATAAATCAATTTAGTGTTTCTATTTGGATTTAGATGTGAAATTAAGTTCAATGTTTTGGCTTCAACAATAAAATAAACATTTATAAAATTTAAATAATCTACTTTGAATCACAAGCCTTCAAAATTATGAAAATACATAAAGAAATTTATAGAAATTTGTGAAACTATTTAAAGATTATTAATTACATACCAAATCCTAAATTATAAATTATTCTCATACATTCATCAACCATTTGAAATTCCTAACCCATGAGAGTGTAAAAACATGATGTTGCTTCAACATACTATTGTATACAAATTTTGTCCATTTCTTAAACTTGATTTCCATATAACACTAATTGGGATCAAATATTACTTCCCCATGACCAAATTGGTTTAATATTTTAGGGTTTATATTATGGAAATCATATGTTTGATTAAATGTCTAAGTAGACAAAATTAGGGAAATAACTTACATAAAATAGCCACTAATTTTTTATTGAATTGACTAGTTTTGAATTTCTAAAAATAGTAATAAATAGTGAAAATTAAGGTTTATCTAAAAAATACCTAATATAAACAATTTGAGTGATTGAAATTTATATTTAAGTAGGTGTAAGTGTTATCAAAAAGATCCATGTGTCATAATCCCTACTGAATAGTAGTGCCACATTTGGACACAAGCACCATGTGGCTCTAGTGTCCTGATATTGGTAATAATGTCAGGTCTAAGTGCACTTATGTCTAGGTTTTTGGGGTTTTTTATTACATGCATAAATTATAAAAAAAATTATTATGCATATTATCCCTAATCTATTATGAAACCATGAATCCTCCTTACAATTAGGGTATGAGCCAAATAGTTTGTTAATTAGTAGGATAGGTTAGACATCCTCAACACCCCACTATGAAGAGAGTTTCATACTTATAAATACTTTGATGAGTGATAAATAATGATTTATTTATCCCCACCTAAGTGTTGGCATATGTGCAAGTGATACTAGTATGATAGTAGCCTTGAGTGTCTTTAGTGTGTTTGAGATTTTAAATCTATAGAATATGAGCTTAGGGATATTGTAGATGATAACATGTAGAACTAGGGAAAAATAGGGATGGATAAACATTATTTTTCTCAATTTTTTTCATGTTTTAATTAGTATTTTGTATCTAATTTCCATGAGTGGATATAGGGATAAAATTCATGTATTTATAGAATGTTATTGCTTGTATAGATAAAAAGGATGTCTAAGCTAACCTTAAGAGTCTCTTACTTTTAAAAATGTATTCATTTGGAAAATCTAAGGAAAAGGACATAGGTACAATTTTTGGGGCATTAGCACCATGTGGATCTAATGTCCTTAATGTGTTTTTAATGTCTAGCTAGAAAAACACTACGCACAAAGGGCCAAGATTGATAAATGAGGGTTTGGGACTACATTTGAACTAACTAAAAATTCCTATATACTACACAAAGGATAGATAAGTGTCATAATATTCTATAGGATAGCTCTAGGGCTATGCTAAAGATATTTAGTCTCAAGTATCACTCTAAACACTCAAATACAACTTTTAGATGATTACATTTCTTCCCCCCCCCCCCCCCACACTTTATGCTAGAAATGCATCAAATTAAATTGAAAGTATAAAATACAAAGAACATACCTAGACTTACCTAGGAAGTGAATCCCATGAAGTTGAATCTAAGTATGTGAAGCTAGGTATGTGTAGGTGAATCATGATCCAAAACATATCTTATAAATGAAACATGCATACATCAATCCTTATTTAATAGATATTAAAATCAAAAGACTATGCTGAGTAAAGAAGTAACTAAGTAAAATCGAGTAAATATATGGGAAAGAAGAAAGGAATAAATACATCTTGTTGGGTATGCAAACCAACACATGAACATGGTGACAACTTACGTGTGTGTACATAGTGATCAATCAGTGAATACCTTTTACTAAGATGATATATCACAATATCCTCATGTGTGGGTATCTAAACAACTGAATATGGTTTTGACTCCATCATTTCCCACCATTTCTTAGTGGATCATGACTTTTGAATAACTTAGATTGGATTGATAGTGTATCTAGCCCTCTCATATGGGTTTATTAATAACTCAAGTAGGCTATGACTCCACTTACCAGCCATGTGTAGTATATTAATATGAAAATAAACTACACAAATTACTAAAAATGTCTAATTGAGTATATATAACTATGTATGTCAGCTCTATGACTACTCAGGTACATTAGGTGGCTCTGCACCACTTGGGAATTCTAAGCACTGCAGATGGAGTAAGGTGTGAAAATAGTGATAACCTAAAATATGATGTGAATTTAAACAACATAGAGAATGATATGGAATTTTTCATTCCATCTAATCAATTGGTGTGTAACTGGGCATATCAAAACAATATGTTATACACATGCCCTTAATCTAGTATCAAAGTATATTGATTCTATATTGAGTTGTAATAATTGTATAAAATGAAAATGGAAATGGTCATGCCACACATTATACGCTAAATATGATAAAATTTATGTGAATCTACGTAAAAACTAAGTATAATTGATAAACCTTTAACTAGATTTATGAAAACTTGTACTATACATATTATACTATTTTGGCCAATCTAAGCTATTATGAAAATGAGGTTACTAAACAATAGTACCATATATTGGATAGTAGTACTATGTGGTTATAGTGTCACAATTTGGTCACTAGTGTCTTTCTATGATGATTTATATGTAGCTATACTACTTTCTGGGTCACTATTTTCAACTGTGTTTACCTATGTCTGATTTTCTATAACTAAACCTATGTGCTAACAAATACTATTTTTAATGCTATATAGGAGCCTGATATTTGAAACAAACCCATGTGAATTTTCTCTCTTTTTAGGGGATATATTTAACATATGTAAGAACTATTCTCAAAATAAATTTTTTTATAAAATTTGTGTTAGTTGAAGCATTTATGATAACTATGCAATAATCTAATATAATGTTCATGAATAACATCAGAATTGAAGATGATATGAGAATAAGTATGTAATGTAATATGTATTCCATGTCTATAATTACACAAGGGTGTTAAGATAGATATAATCAATGTATGTAGTAACAAATATTGGTATAATTGAGTAACTAGCTAGAGTGATGGGGCATGATGTCCATCATAAAACCCAAGTAGGAAGGTTAAATGGATGAGGTCCTTCATGACATCAAGAAATAGTGTGTATAATAAAAAATGACAAGTGTCATGACCATGATGAATATAATAAATAATACATAAAAAACATAGGAGACACATAAAATAACCAAGGGGCCACAATATAAGGGACATCAACACATGTCACTAAATTTTAAAAAAATAAGACATATAAATACATGCTAATATGTCTACATACATAATAAAAAATCAATTTGTCTTAGAGCCACATCAAAGGACATGCTAAAATTTTAGCATAGATAATGAGGAAAGCACACACAAGGGACATGCGCACATGTCCAATGCATACATACTATGAATAGAAGTGGCATAGAGCCAAATAGTAATGGAATAATCAAATGCCCTCTAATAGAAGAAGCATAAAAATAAAATCAAATATAAACTAGGAAATATAAAAATAAAAATGTGCATATGTAATAAAAATATTTGTAAAAGATAATATGTACATATGTTAAGTCTAAAGTAGTAATATCTAGCAAAAAATATAAGTATGAGTAACCATGATCAATATATAGATATAACAATACTAAATCTAGAAAGTAGAGTATATAAGGATAAAACCTGGTAATATAAACCATGTACATTATTACCCTAAGAGGGTGAATATGTCAAGTGAATAAACATGGATCAATGTATATGGCCCCAATGGGTATATCATAACATGTCTAAATTAGTATAGTGGACCTGAGTCTTGTATGCAATCTACAAGCACTCAATAAGAACAAGTGAAGCATGTTGTATGATAAAGTTGATTATACTAAGATAGCTATCATATGTAGCATCTAAAAAATATAATAAGTGTAAACATATCAATGCGTACAATCTGTTAATTTTGTGTTTTTTGACATGTTATAGTTTTTTCATATTTTTTGGAAATAAACTATGTACAAAGAATATGAAAATGAATTATGTATAATGAATAAGAGAGAGGGAAATCATGTACAATAAGGGGAAACAATACTAACCATTAAGTCTCATGGGAGACTCACTATCATTGTGACATATGTTAAATAAGGGGACAATGATCGAGCATGTTGTGTTAAAAGGAAACTATGATCCCATAATCTATTATATTGAGTAATAGATATTTGTATATATATCTACCTATGTAATGGTGCTATACATCTATGGGGATTCTTATGTTTTATTGTGAACTATATCAATCTTAGGAACCCATCTAGTGGAAGAATCTATAGGTAACATAGGTGCCCTATGATGAGAACCTTTAGAACCTAATAATAAGAATCTTAGAAAAAAGTGAGTGGAGTAAGGCCTTCCAAAATATGTGACATATATCTAATACAAGGGTCTCTCTAATAATGGTTTCCATGGGAGAGTATACATACGTTTCAATAATATAGGACTATACCTCCCCTATACTAGTGGCTCTATTAAAATATATGATATATCAATAGGAACTGTTATTTGATCTATAACTAATAATTGTGTTATATCTTGTAACTATGATAGAACTTTAAATGGTGAGTATGAAGTAACTACTAGTGGAATAGGTAAAGGATACTCATGTGGAAGACCCTCAACTTTGACCACATAATTTTCATGTATGTATTTAATTCATCTATGAACTATGGGTTGTATGACTCATAGTTACTATATATGTGACCTATCCAATAATGTATCAAACAAATGTATACTAGGTACTACTAAGAACCAAATGGATATATGTATTTATCTAGCCTATAATGGAAGCACAATATCCCATATCAATTTATGAATATGACCACCAAAACCACTAATAACTATGTCTGTGGGAAATATATCCTACTCTGAATACCCTAAATTTTTTAAAAGTGTCATACTACACATGATAATGCTTGACCTATTATCAAACATAACTCTCTGGATAGGATGATGATATATGTATGCTCATACAAATAATTTATGTAAATCTATATCATCAACAACAATTTATTACTCTAAGAAGGTGATAAGTGGTCTAGGTAGAGTTGTAGTGTGGTACATACTAATGATATTATGTAATGGGTGTTCCTACTCTATAATAGTATAATATGAAGCTAGTGGTGGATGTGCTTGATATTTATAGTGAACACCTAAAATGATCCTTGCCTCATTTTTTGTGTGATTTGGAATGGACTTGATTATATCTTGAATTCCTTATCTTCAATTTTTTATATTTGTGGTGCCTTTATGGGTGTGCCCACATCAATAATGTTAGCCTCATTCAAATATTATATCTTATGTTTTAAGCTTATGTATTTATTTCTTGTATGGCCTATTTCCATATGATATGTGTATAATTGGAATCATATATTTTTGGAATATTCCATGTGATATCAACATGTTTAATGGGAAGGAGAGATATGACATTGCATTCCAAGAGATGTAAAACTTGTAATGGTGACTCTAAAAGGATATTGAATATTTAGCACTGAGGATTTCATAAAACCAAACAAGGAGATGTCTATGAAGTTGTAGTATTTGTGGCCTTTTGATCATTCTTATTCATATTGGTCCTTAACTTCTATGGAGTCTTATTTGAACTCTTAGTAGTTTATTTTGATCCCTTGGTATATTTTAGTTTGTGTATTAATCTTGACCTCTCTTTCTTTTACTATGTGTCACAAATATATGAATGTAGAAAAATTCTTAAACAATATAAATTCTTGTAATGTTGGTAAAAGAATCTATTTGATGTTATCTTGAAGTTTTTTATGTACCATAATGATAGTAAATTTAGATAATATAGTCTTGTATCATAAGATGTATTATGTGGTAAGTTCATTTAAATTTTGTTTCAAATATGAAATTTGGGCATATGAGATCTTGTCACTCATATTGATGGAGAAGTGTGCTAAAAACATGTCTACCAAAGGATTGAATGTTGTGATAGATTGATTTGATAAGTCATAAAATCATTGTATTAAATAATCCTTTAAAATGCATGAAAATAACTTTGTGAGAATCCAATCATTGGACACATAATCTAAACATGATATGTGAAAAGATCTGAGATGGTTCTCTGGGTCACCCTTACCATGATATAATGTAACCTTAGGTGACATGAATCTAGATGGCAAGGTATTTATAACTATGTGATGTGCTAAAGGTTTATGTAAGATAATGTTAGAATCAAAGGCATGTGTTATCCTAGTGGTTCCCTTCTAAATATGTAACACCTTCACCTATAAATTATGAACCTTATGCATAATGGATTGTACATATAGAGTGGATTAAATAACCATAAGAGGTGTACCTACCACTAAAGTTTGTTGAATTATAATTTTAAGTTGTTTTAGCTAAACTATTGCCACTATAGATGTAATAATGTTATTATCTAGGGGAGTTAAAGATTGACCATTATTTGAGTTGTTCTTATTTTACAATATGGCTTGTAACATTTATGCATGATCAAGGGGATATTCCTGAACTCTATCTCTGAAGCTCTGGAGGACCTCATCTTTATTGACAATTATTTTATCATTTTTAAGTGAAGGGAGAGTGTCTTTATTTTTGATTTATGCATCATCTTTTTATTTATTATATTGTTCATATTCAAATTCATTATCATTGGAATCCACATAATCAAGGTGTGAACAATAAAAAAATTGAGTTAAAATACGTCCCTTATCCGTGTTATAATCTCTAATAGTAGGAATCTAAATATACACTATAAGATTACCACCTAGCCTAGAAATTATTCTTAATAGAGGCTATATAGCTTTTTTAGATGGAATATAGTAAACAAATTGGAATAGATATACTAAAAAAATATATATGAAATCTAAAAAAATTAAAGTAGCTAATGAAAATAAGAAAAATGATACAAACCCTAGGAGCATCTAGGGCTAGGGTTTAAGCAATGTTTGAAGTAAGTCAAGTTCACCAAATGTTTTAATCTTTTAGGGTTTAGCTAATGTAAATCTTATGTTTAATTAAAAATGTAAGTATAATAAATTAGGGAAATAGTATGCATAAAATATCCACTATTTTTTTTTATAGAATTGACTAGATTTGACATTCTAAAAATAGTAATAAATAGTGAAAATAAAGACTTATATAGAAAACACCCGATACAAAAATTTAAGAGCTAGAAAATAATATGAAAGAAGGTTTAAGTTTTATAAACTAGTCCATATGTCATAACCCCTCCTAGATAGTATCACCACATTTTGTCAATAACACCATATAGCTCTAGTATCCTGATATTGGTGCTAATGTCTTCTATGTAGGACTATTCTAAACTTCTAAGTGTACCTATGTCTGGGTTTTTAGGGTATATTCCTATGAATATGAATTATAAAATTCTATATTTTGCTTGTTATGACTAATTTATGATGAAAAATCTAATCCTCCTTGAAATTAGGTTATGAGATGAGAAGTGTGTTCATTAGTAAGATAGGCTAAACATCCACAACACCCCATTGTGAATAGAGATGCCTACATACCAATACTTTGATGAGAGATAAAACCTAATGTAGTTATCCCTGACTAAGTTTTGGTGTAAGTTAAAGTGATGCTAGTATTATAGTGGCCTTGAGTGTGCTTGAGATTGGAAATATAGAAACTTTGAGATTAGGGACGTTGTGGATGTAGTATAAATAAGTAGGGAAGAATAGTGATTGATAACATTGATTTGGATCAACTTGTTTCATGTTTGAGTATGTATTTTGCATCTAATTTTTTTTTCTAGTGGATATAAGGCTAAAATTTATGTGTTTATAGCAATTTTTTTATTGTGTGGATATAATAAAATATGTCTAGGCTAACCTTAGGAGGCTCTTACTTTTCAAAATGTAATCATTCAAAAAATCTAGGTCAAAGGACATAATCACCATTTTGAGGACACTAGTATCATGTGGTACTAGTGTCCTTAACATGACATAATCACCATTTTGAGGACACTAGTGCCATATAACACTAGTGTCTATAATGTGGCACTAATGTCTAATTGGTAGAACACTAGGCATGAAGGGTTATGATCAAGAAGTGAGGGTCTAAGACTATGTTTGAGCTAACTAGGGATGTCAGTGGCCTATATGAATGTTGGATAAGTGTCATAATAGGATATAGTATAGGTATAGGGATAATCTAGGGATAAGTAGTATCAAGTATCTCTCTTATAATTCAAATACAAATTTTACGTGATTACACAAATCATGAACAAAGTGAAATAAGAGAATATCAAAAAAATAATTTTAAGGGAGCACCTTATGAAATATTTAATTCTCATGATACAATATATAATTAACTCTAATCAATATTGAAGATAACATGAAGACCAATAATATCTCAAACAAAGCAAACCAACTTAAAAAGTTTGGGGGGGGGGGGGAGGGAACAACAAAACTAGGAACATAAACAAGAAAACAACCCAAGAATTATAAACACAAAATAATAGAAAGCAAACTAAAATAATAAATCTAGGACCTAATCTAATAAAATATAAACTTAAACTAAAAAAGAAACACAACTAAATCTACAAAAGTAACAAATTATGTACAATAGGTACATACCATTAACCTCTTAAACTTCATTTTGAAATTTTATTTGATGGAATATATGAGAAATAATGCTTTAAAAACTATTTGTTGATGGGTAAGGGGAGGTGATTGACTTATAGATATTTCAACTTGAATTCATTCCATCTTATTAGCAGTAAAACTTGATAAGGCTCATTTCAAAGAGGAATGAACTTAAAATGTTGGCCCTTCATGTCATTGGATTTATTCTATAATAAAACCAAGTTTGAAATATGAAAATATTTGACATATGATTTTTTTATCAAACCATCCCTTCACAATAGCTTTGGATGTACTAAAATTCTATAAGGCTTCTTCTCTTGTGTCTTGTAAATAAATTAGGTCTAACAGTTTAGACTGATTTGACTCATTTTATTCCATATAGTCATCAATGAATAGATATGTGGATTTATTGAGTGTCATTGGAAATATCAGATCCACACCATAAACTATATTGAAATGTGAACACTCAAGACTCTACTTGTGTCTTGTTTGATTAGCCCATAAAGTATATTTGAGTAGAAAATTATAACTATATGAATTATTTTTTGCTATTTTGTTAATGGATTTCAATAAATTACTATTTTAAGATTTAGCTAAACCATTTCCATATAGCTAATAGTTTCATGAGAACTTCAATGTAATTCCATTATGATATTCCCACTCATTCAACTCAATTGATTTTAAGGTAGGACCATTATCACACAGAAGTTCCACTAGGGTGACAAATCTAATTATAGTTTATTCCTCAAGAAATTTAATCACTTATGTGGTAGTACTATTCTTGGCTTCCTTTACTTTAGCCTACCTTGTACAATATTCAATGGATGTACGAATGAATATATGACCATTTGAAGAATTAGGATTTATAACTTCAATGAATTCTATACCCCATTGATCAAAATGACACTCCTAAATCACTAGTTGAAGAGGCATGATAGTATGCATTTATATTTATGTGAAGGTTTGACAAAGATGACAAGACCTCACTTGTGCATCAATAAATTTAAATAAAGCTAGCCAATAGTAACCATCTCTTAAGATGTGTGTTGTCACATTACCATAAAAATGGCCACTTCCTAGTTTTTTATGAAAATAAATCATGACATCTTATTCTTCTTTTTATCTTAAACATTTTAAGAAAATCCCTTCATGAATATTATGGTATAAGATACATTTATTAGAATCAAATGAACATTATTTAATATTAATGATATTTTTTACTATCCTATCAATATTAGCTGATGGAATAACATATAAAAATTAATGAATGATTGAATCATACCATACACCATTCTTGGTTTCATATTTATTTACATTAAAAATAATGTTAGGATCAACTTCATAAATAAATTGTGAAAAATCTTGACCTCAAACCATTTTTATAGGCTTAAATTCCATGCCATATTTTTTAAGTTTTGAGACCCATCATCCTCTTCTTTCTCTAAGCTCATTCTATCCTAACATAAACTTTATAGTAGGATCAATAACCATAGTATATATCTTGTTTCATAGAATGTAATGTCAAAATTTATTCAACACCTTTACTAGTGCATAATTTTTCTTGTCTAAAATAGGGTAATTTAATTTAATCTATTTCAAATTGGTACTAATTAAATCTAGAAGGTGTTATCCATATTTATATTTTTGTGTTAAGACTATTATAATTATATGATTAGGTTAAAATGAATACAAGTATAAGTCTCTAACATAATTTTGACAGATAAAAATAGGGGCTTGCATTATATTATCCTTGATTTATTGAAAGCATTCCTTCTAATTAGTGTTCCACTCTACTTTGGCTCCCTATTTTAACATAAAATTCAAAGGTTTAACTATTTTTACAAAAATAGAAATGAACTTATGAACAAAATTTATCTTATAAACAAAATATTTTAATTCTTTCTTACTACTTGTAAATTGAATGTTAGAAATGGCATTAGCTTGATCTAGTTAAAATGGCATACCTTAAATTTTGATTACATTACCAATAATAGTAACTTATATTTCATATAAAATAGACTTTTTTGGATTGATAAAAATACCAAATTTGTGGCAATGTTAAAAATATTTTGTAAGTGATTCAAGTGGTCTGATGTATTTCTAATAAATAATGTTAAATCATCCATGTAAATAATAATGAACTTACTAATAAATCCTTCAAATTAAATTTCCATATATTTTTGTAAAGTCATACCAGCATTTATCAAACCAAAATACATCTTTATATAAGCAAAATTTCACCATTTTATGGTGAAGGTTATAAGGTTTGTCATTTTTTTCAACTAAAATTTGATTATAACATGAGAATCCATATAAGAAAGACATCATCTCAGACCCATTGATTTGTTGAATGACTTCATAAACATATGGAAAAATATAATTGTCCTTTTCTAAATCTTGATTCAAGTTTTTTAAATCCACACAAAGATGAATTTATCTATTCTACTTTATAACTAGCCTAATTTGGCCACCCAGATTGAATGATTCACTATAAAGATTATGGGAGCCAATAATACTTTTTTAATAAGTAGCTCAGGAACAAGATTTAATAGTATTTGGCACTATTTGAATGGTCTTTGATCAAGCTTCAAATTATTAGTATGTGTCATGATGTTATGATAAAACATAATTAAGTCTTCATATATCTAAGGAATGAAAAATTTTTAGTAGATTAATATTATATTTCAATCTTTCCATCTCTTCATCACTAAATTTAGGTCCTACTCTAATTTTATAAGGTTGATCAAGCATCGCCATGTTAATAAATCATAATTTATGACTATAATGACTGAAATTTTCAAGTTTATTTGTAGGTTTGTCTGGAACAAATAATTTTTCCAATGACATCATCCCCCTTGGAATCTAATTGTCTTTAATATTTGACATGCCATCATCATAATGTTTCTCTTCATTCAAGTTGCTCTTTTTATATTCATTAATTACCTGCATATTGAAAGAATTGGAATGATAAAGGTAATCCAAGATATGCCTATCATTTTTAAATACTTGAAAAATATTTTACATTATTTGGCATAGATGGGTATGTAACTAATTTCATATATATATATATATATATATATATATATATATATATATATATATATATATATATATATATTCTAATGGTGTGAGGTTAGCATTGGAAAAAAATAGTGAATCTACCATGACATTATTAGTTCTAGGAACATAAAATTATTTTAAAGCATTGAATGACTCTATTAGAACCAAATCTTGGTGTTTATACCTTTATAAATAAGTGATCTTGCACTCATTTATTTTTTACCTGATTGATGACTAATTTAGAGTCACCATATACTTTCAATTGATGAACATCATACTTGTTTAAAAATAGTAATCCCATAATTAAAGCTTCATATTCTACCATGTTATTCATTAATGGGAATTATAATATATATGTTGCTACATGATTTATATTAGATGGTTCAATAAGTACAATACCCACTCTAGATCTTTGTTTAGTGTGTGCTTCATCAAAATACAAAGAACACATACCTAAATTTTGATCTTGTTCAAGATTATTCTTCTTTTCTAGTGTGGTAATTAGAGTATAGTTACCTATATCTATAGAAGAAAAGTTAACTTATTCTTTGATAGTGTTTTACTCTATAATAATAAATTTCATTCATGGTTGTCTATGAATTCTGATTTGGTTTTCCACTCCTCTCCATGGAAGCCACATATGGGAAAATTTAGTTTCCATATAACCATTGAGTGATCTTAACAAATCTCTACTTATTCTCATGTCATATGATTTTGGGATCTCAAAAAATTGTATGTCTATGAACTATTTCACTCTTGGTTCATCTTGTAATTACATATGGGCATTTAAAAACTCTCTTACAACCATGCATTTAGAATTATGTAATTGAACTACCACTTTATCTATTTTTATAAGAACCAATCCTAATATATTACAAATCCATGTAAGCATACCATTGGTTGAGGAAGAGGAATCAGTAAGGTAATCATGTATATTTCTAGAAAATATTCATACTATTAACAAAAAGTTGGATCTTTAGTTGTAGTCTTGTGCATTAAAACATTGGTATTAGCAATAGCTTTATGTTTGGGTTCACTACTCTTGTCTGTAAGAGACTTGAGAAGTAAATACATATATAGGAGGGTTATATTATTATTATTTTCATATCCTCAAAAATGTTCTAACTTGTTTTACTAGTTTAGGGCTGATTGGCACCCAAATTTGGTGGAGGTGCATCATTTATAGCTTTATGATTAGGAGGTACAGTAGTATTGTCTAGTGGAGTCAAGGTAGTCAAAGGTTTATGTGATCTACTACTAAGAGTATAATTTCCTCTTTGTTACTATTTAAAAGCTTGAATTTAATTTGTATTCTATTTAGGTTCATTGGATTATATATTATTAAATTTTAAAGTCTCTAAAACCATGGTTGTATTAGGGGATTTTGATGAACTACAACATATAAATGACTTGAATTAATCTAATCATTTAGTATAACCTCATATTATTCCATTTAGTTTTGAATAATATCAAAAGCTTAAAAAAATATTATGAAGTAAATTTCCTCATGCGGTGTTGTGTTATGCACACAAAACTAGCTAGGTAGGGTGATTTCCATAATATTGATCTCAAGAAATTTATTAGATGAAGACTCAATTTATTTACTAGCAATATTGAAGGGCTCATAATTGTGTTGGTAATTTAAGTTAGGGGCATAATTTCCACTACTAAATTTACCTATTTTTTGTTTCAATTTTATAAAACCATTTCTTATTCTCTATACCATTCTTTAGAACACATTTAACTCAGGTTTGGCTAGGTCTTGAGATGATTTTTTCATATTATTCATTGCAATTAGAACTAATGTTCAATTTTAATACTTAGGCATTGCTTCCTACCTAACAACATGATTTAGAAATCATAAATTATAATTAGGGGTAAAATTCTATATATGAAGCTAATTTTCAATTAGAAGAGGCAATGGCAATTGAAAATTTTGATTTACAAGAAGGATTAAGTTAAACACTAGCATTTTTAGGAGAATGTTGGGAATGGGAGCCAACATTTGCCCTTGTATATTGAGTTGTCTGGCCACTTTTATTTGTTTGTGTATGCAAGGATAAAATTAGTGATAGTTATATCTCTCTTTAATAATGTTTTATTATAAGTATCCAAATAATTTTTAAACATTTCTAATGCTAATTGGGCATTTCATCTGTATAAGGTTATTACCCTACTAACATATTTTGTAAAAGTGCATTATAATTGTCTATATTTTCATTGGGTTTCCTTCCCATACAAGAAAAATATTGTTATAATACATTTGGATCCTCTACCTAATCAATCTAGGATAAGAATGTGTTATTTTATTAATTACATCTTGTGAATAAATTTTCTAAGAGATTAAAGAATTGGTTGTAAGCCTGATCAAGTAAGGTGAAATGGAATAACCTACAAGATACATTTTCATGACTAAGAGATGTTTTATAATATTTAATATTCTCTTATGTATTACTTATAATGTTTAGAGTTAAATTTATAATAAAATTTATAGCATTTATAGGAAAATTATGCACATCACTAAGAATGTTTATAGCTGATCTAGCTAGCTAAGATACAATAATTTGGATGGGTCTATTGGCAAAAGATTATGGGTATGGTGTGGTTAGGTAAAATAATATTTTGTATCTACCTTGATCAGATCTAAGATGTATATGAACCCAAATATGAGAAAAAAATAATATTCTATGACCCAATTAACCTTATGTAAACACTAGAAAATTGCACACTTACACTTTTCAATGACTAAATGCTTCAAGACCCCCTAAAGACCCCATAAACCTTCTTAACCCTTAACCAAACCTTATTAAACAAACCAAATCACTATTCACCTACACAAAATACTATTTTAAAGTACTATTCAGAAGTACTCTTCACTATCCCTATTCACTATGGGACCCACCATCACTATTCATGATGACATGTCATGTGACATGACAAGTGACATGGTATGTGACATGGAAAGTAACATGGAGTGTGACATGGTAAGTTACATGGCATGTGATATGAAAAGTGACATAGAATGTGACATGGTAAGTGACATGGCTTAGAAGTAAGGTGGATCGATGTGGGACATCATACCCCACCTAAGACCCTTTCCCATGGTGCTTAATGACCTCATTTAAGCATCATAAGGGTCACCTTTGAAATATGGTGAATTTACCCTTAAGGGGTCATAATTAAACATGTATTTTTCCTTCACACATGAAATTATCCTTCAAAATGAGAAACCTACCTCTTTAGTGCTATGGGAAAGACAAAGGGCACCCATTTTTGAATTTTTAACCAAAATGGGAAACTCACCAACCCTGATGAGAATCCCCACCAACCTCATTTTTGAATAATTCATGCACAACATGGAATATTGTGCCACATTTTGTGTGCAATATCTTTAAGTGCTTGAATGAATACAAGTAAGGGTGGTGAAAAGTCTTTGGTCTCATTTAAACCCATGTGCATGATTCTCATTAAAAATTAGATTCATGTACAAGGTGGGAGACTCAACAACCCAAATTGGAATCCCCACCAACCTCATTTTTAACTAATTCATGAAACACATGGAAAATGGTGCCATACTTCTACTATTCCTCTTTTGGCATGATTCTTCACAATAAATGCTATAAATACCTCCCCTCTCCTTCACCCAAGGTTAAGTGGGAAGTTAGTCTTTTGTTATTGAAATCTTGTGGAAAGTTTTTTAATTAGTTTATCATTTTATAATTCATCCAAATATTAAAGGAAAATATCACAAATCAATGAAAATCTTCCAAAATAATCAAGGATATTCAACAAGCCAATCTTCATCAACAAACATCTTCAAGCATTGAGGTAATCTTGTTGTTTAGCTATCTTAATTTATTTATCCCTTTCCTTTTAACCTTATTATTTCACATGATTTATTTTTTACCCTCTTTTAATTTTATCCTCTTACTCATATCTCTTTTCCCTCTTGATCACCCCTTACCCCTTTGCCTTCTTGTCCTCATTTTGACCATTTGCCCCTTTGCCTTCTTCGCCCTCCTTTTAACCATTTATCCCTCTTGTTTTCTTGAAATAATTTCCATTCACCATCCCAAACATTTACCAACCCCAACCAAATCATTATTTTTACCTTTATCAAATCAATCCAAACCAAAAACCACAACTTTGTTGTAACCGATTTTCATCATTAGCATTATTTAAACTAGTTGCTTTATTTTAGCCATATAAGCAAAAAAATTATTTTTCTTAATTAATTTTTTATTATTTTATATTACTAGTTTCATTTTTTTTATTTTATGAAAATAATTCCATTTTAATTTACCAACTTAAGTTTTTAAATAAGGTGCATTGATAGCCTCCTAAAAAGCTTTTGCTTCTAGGATCTAGCTCACACTATGCAATCCATCCAACTACTTGTCTAACAAGTAAGTTTTGTGGTAGTGATTTATAATTATAGGTAAGTATTCCCTATACAAAGAGTATTTATCATAAATTCTGGATTCAATATGTGCACATTCAACATGTATTCTTATATATACCCTTCTTCACTAGTTTCTTCTTTTCACACTTAAGAAAAAGCAAAAATTAGATAAAAACATTTTGGCACGCATGGTGGGACCCTTGATTTTTATTAGGTTTATAGATGTTTTAGGATATTTATAATTTAATTAGTGAAAGTTATTTAGTTTCATTATATTAAAATTAATCTTTCCTTCTTTCTTAATATAAAATAAAAACACAAGTTTTAGTTGCATTTTTGTTTAAGAAAAGTTAAAATCTATTTTCCTTCCATTTTTAAAAAGAAATAAAAAAAGCAATCATCTTAGGATTAGGAATTGAATTTATAGGTTTTGTATTAATTTAAATAAATATGAAATTTTATCTAGGATTTAAAATAAAACTTGCATCCTTTGTTTTCTTGCTTATTTCTAATTCACCTAGATTAATTAAGCAAAGAAAATTAATAGTAGTTCACAAATGTTACACAATCAGACAACTTGCATAAAAAAACAAATAAAACTCACTTGAGACAAGTCCCAACTAGTATTTCATCATCTAGTATATCACCTTACCCTTTCTCAATTATCTTACTAAGATTTTATCACCGAGGGGTTAACCAACTCATCTCTCTTGTTTAGTATAAACTCAGGTAATCAGTATTTATTGGCTAAGCACATGCACTAGCTGTGGGATCATGGAGTGAGGGAATCAAGACCCAAGAACCAAGCCATGTACTTGATATAATATATAATTATTCTTAAGAACCTAAACATAACCCAAAACCAAACATAGACTATATTTTTTAGGACCTATTCAAGTCAATTTCCTCTTCACACTTTTTTTTAGGCATAAGCCAAAAGAGAGATCAAAAATAATCCTAGGATTTAATTCACTCTTATTGAATGAATTATTTTCCTTGAGTCCTTTTTTTTTCTCTTTTTTTGAGGTGTGAGAAATTATCATCCTTTTCTTACCTTCATGTATGGTTCTCACTCACCAACAACAAAAGGATTTCAAGGAATTAAACCCACCACCAAATCAACCATCACCAACTTCCACCTCTTCATTAGTGGAACACACTTTTTACTCCTTAAAATCCCCTTAATCTTTGGTAATTCCTACTTATGTAGTCCTAGGAGATGTATTTTTTTTCACTTTCCTAAAAAATAACCATGCAAACTTACAACACTACCTAATAACCACTTCTTACCAAATCCTAGTTTTTACCTCACTCATAGATCTAACTTATGACATGCATATTTATCTCATAGGGAATACCTGAAATACCATGGGAATGAACCAACCTATAGTTTCCCAAACATTATCATCAGCCAATAATTCCCTTGAAACTAACCCACCAACCCAAACTACCATTTCCCTTGTGCCTCCTACTAATCACTCCCTCACAATAGGAGTTCTTACCTATAACACCACCCATCTTCCTCTAGTTACCTCAAATCCATCAAAAAATAATTTTATTCCAAGCCTTATGGTGTCCATACCCTCCATGTTACCATTTATTAACACAAGACTCACCACCCTTCCATCATCCACTAACCCAACTACTACTCCTACCCAACAAGTGACCTTTAGTTATCTCTATAACCCACAAGGGCATATGATCACTACCCAACCATCCACCTCTACCCAAAAATTAACATCCACATACCAATATATATCTTCCTCCCAACATTCAAGGACCACATACCAATACATGGAGTCATCTCAACCATTTACTAGTTATTTAGACATTGCCCAACCTCAACAAAACATACCATATAACTACACATCCCAACAACCTCAAGCATATTTCATGAAGTTGATCATGGATAAGATGAATAAAATTGAGTCATCCATCTCTAGAGCCCATAATATCCTATATTATGATCAAATTTCTAATAAGCCTATTCACCCTTTGGTCCCCATCAGACCTTACTCAACCTAATGGGAACTTCAAAAATTTACCAAGTTTAATAGTAAGGAAAACCCTTAATAAAATTTAAGAGAATTTAGGAATTCATGCTACTTGATTCCCCATGATGATGCTCTTCTCCTTCGTACCTTTTCTATGTCATTATTTGGACCAAAATTAGATTGGTATAGTGTCATACCCAAACATTCCATCTTCTCTTTCACCCAATTAGCCCAAAACTTCAATGATCATCTTTTGATCAATATATCCAAGAAAGTTTCTATTATTTACCTTTACTCCATTCAAAAATATGAATATGAATCTATTTTTGATTTTGTGGTCCATTGGAGGAGCCTAATCAACCAACTTTCCTTTTCATTTCTTCAACTTGAGCTTATAAATATCTTCACCTAGGCATGTGCAAAACATATTTCATCCAGATTACGTGTCTAAAGTTTTTAGACCTTTGATGAAGCTTTTACCATGGCTCACAAACTATAAAATAGAGACATTTGTGAAGGAAGGTTAAATTTGAAAAGAAAGAACCCAAATTACAAACCCAATGATCTCGTTTATTCTAAACCAAATAACCAAACCAATCCCAACACTAAAAATAAAGCAACCACTAATGCCATTGTCCTCAGAGTCACACCACCACCATCTACCAACCACCAGAACCCAAGGAACCAAACCTTTAACTCTTCTAATTATTCAAACTAAAACCAAAGGAACCAAAATTAGAATAATCATAAGAAATTAACTCTAATTTGGGAGCCCTATCCTTCTATTTTGGAAAAGTTACTAAAATCCAATATCATCTAACTTTCAACAATTAAACCACCCTAAAAGTTTGATGCTTCTCACCCCATATCAAATTGGTATAGTGAGAATGACCATTGCACATTTCACTGAGCCATAGGGCATGGAATCAATAGGTTAAATACCTTAAAATACCTTGTTGAATCCCTCATTAAGAAGGGGGAACTTATGTTGGATAATCCCAATGCACCATCAAACCAAGTCCTTGACATATTTGGTAAACCTTTACCTAATCATGCTCCATATACCCCTTACCATGAAAATAAACTAGACCCATCTCATGAGGCACATACTATTATGTGATTACCGACAAACCCATTATTGAAGAAAACATTACCTTAATTGCCTCTTTCCCTATTACCTTAATGGAAGAGAAAAAACTACCATTTATTCCTTTAGACACCTAAACAAAGGAACCCATCATACCCACACCTCCATTGGAGGATACCACACCTACCTCCCCCATCGTATAACCATCCACATCCTCTTTGGAAGCTATCTCACAAGAGAAGATGACTTCATCCACCCAACCTCTAATTTTAGAACCTTCTGTCAGAGGTCAAGTCAAAGGTAAGGGAACCAAACTAGAAGTTATAACCCCTTCTTTTTTAGACCAACATAGCCCTTATAAACCAACTAAAACCTCCACCCAAACAAATAAAAACTCCTCCAAATTATTTGACCCTCAAACACCTAAACCCACTAAGATAACTAAAGTGACCAAATCCCCTCCAAAACCAACAACTAAAACAACCAAAGAGGTAAAAATGTTAAAAGGCCCAAAACCCTAAATTTTACCTCCCTCAACCTTTCCCTCTAGTTTGGGTCCTCATCCCTTGACCTTGAACATGAAGTCCGTAATTTTTACCAAAACCCCACTAACTTTATTGGTCACACCTTCATACTTTTTTTCTAAGACACCTTTCCTCACTACACCGACAATTCCTAAATTGCCTACCTGGCCCTCCTATGCCTCCAGATCATTAATCATCTTTACTAAACTAAAATTATCAACCAAGCATACCACTTAACCCAAGACACCTACCACCAAACCTACATCCACATAACCTTCTAGTTTAACACCCAAAACAAAAACTCTTAAACCTCTACCACCTTTAGCCAAATATTACTTAACCATTCTCTAGTGGTTATTTATAACTTATTCCTTGAGCTTAACACCCATCAAACCATTTGACCCTTCACATACCAAACCCTCTTGTTTTAATGATAACTTGATATGTGCATACCAGAGGACACTAAGACATGACACAAAACACTATAAATCTCTCCAAACACTGTTTCATAGCCTATATGAAGATGATGATCTATTATTAGATAAACCTCCTACATCCCCATTTACAATCTAAAAAGAAACTCAACCCATCCAATGTTTATTATCACCCAAAATTAAAGAGGAAGAACCAAAGCAACCACCCAATACAAAAAACCCCTTATCCGCACTATTCACATGGTTACCTGATATTGGGCCCAACAAAAGGATAAAGGGAAGGATAAGGCATCAATTATGTGGACTTACCCCTCCTCAAACTCCTAATAAAACAATACCCAACCATCTCTATCTTTGAAAAAACCCAAGGTGTTTATCTTAGGTGCCTCCCCATCTGACCCTCCATACCCTAACCCATATGTAATATTCATTCAAAAAGATATACTCAAGTAACTTCACTAAACTCCAATAAAAATGAGCTTGTATGAGTTATTTTCTACCTCTCCCCATCACTGTAAAGCACTCATAGAATCCTTGTAATCTATATATGTCTAACCTAATGAACCTCAACCTCTCATCACCTTTAAAGATTCAAAAATACCTTTTATTCATCCATATGATCTTGATACCCCCCCGTCTTCATTACAACATAAATTAATCAAAATCATGTCAAAAGCGTGATGATTTATGGAGGATCCAACATCAATATTATCTCCTCCCATGCCTATGACTAGCTGCACTTACCCATTAACATCATGGCTAAAAGCACAATGGTCTTTTGATCTTTCGATGATATCATGGCTACTACCTTGGGTACTCTTATCCTCCATATCTATGTATGTCCCCCTACCATTCTCAAACATTTTTATGTTGTGGAAGAATAATTATAATACAATGTTTTACTCGGCACCCTTAGATTCATGCCACGAGTTGTGTCCCTTCTACCTTACATTGATGTGTGTCAAATTTGAGCATGAATGGTAACTTATGACTATATAGGTTGATCCTATTCCTTTCACATCTTGAAATATGACATATTGAACTAATGACATCCTCCTTCCTCCTTCATCCAACTCATAACCATCTACTAATAACATAAGCCCACCAACCAAAACCTGTGACACTTATACACCAAATGTTGATGAAGCTTCTACTAGCTAATCTATCCCTTCTTTGTAGATTACTATAGATAACCCCATGGTAACCAAATTTCAATGTCTTTCCCTTAGAGAATATAGAATCTTAGCCTTGGATGCCTTTTCTACTTCCCATGAATATAGAAATATTAGACATGACCCTACTTATGACCCTAATATTATAACCATTATCCCCTTTGGGCTCCCTAATCATCAAATAAATTTCATTTATGGGGGACTTGATCGGCCACTTCTAGTCCCTACCACTACTTCATCCATCCAACCATTTACCTATAACTTTTCCTATCTTATCAAACCAAAGTTTTATATGTTGTATCTTTATAGATGTGCTTGGAAAGGATTTGGCCTTGGTCACTATGAAAAAAGGCCTCATGAGTTACCCCATATCAAAACTGTGTAACCTCATGAATCATTTGTCCTTTGATATGAATCACCTGAAGAACATAATAATTCACCTAAACCCATTACCACCATGGAGGAAGATATCCCATCCTCACCAACCTAGCCACTTTCCCTACCTGAAGATCCTGACATCATCCCCCCTAACTTTTTTTTTCTAGTTAATACTAGTAGTTTGGGCCCTCTCATATACTAACAGGGTGTGATCAAAGTCCTTCCACTCATGAACCTTGAAATGGTAGAAAATGATTCTCCTACCATCAAAATCATCCAACATCAAAATGATGATTTCATTATTACCTACCTTGATGTAGGGGATTATTCTATCCACAAATTCCTTCCTCCTAAAGCCTTGACCATGTCAAATTAATCCACCATGGTTATCAACTTGGGCACCCTAAGAGACCCATGCATTTTCAAATTGGGCCAATCATTGAATGCTAAGGAACTTTTAGACTTTTCCTCTTTCCTCCAAGACCACAACATAGAATTCACTTGGTCTTATAGTGATATGCCCAAGATTGACCCCACCATTGTTACCCATAGCATAGTCACTCATCATGATGCCAAGCTTGTTAAAAAAAATTGATGTATGCATCTTTGTATGTCCCTTCTCATCAAATAAGAGCTTTAGTTTATCCTCTATGTAAACTTTATTTAGCTCAATGACTACCCCTAATGGGTTTCAAATATTATACCTATCACTAAAGTCACTGGGGGTCTCCACATTTGTGTGGACTTTTGTGACCTTAACCTCACCTAACCCAAAGATGACTTTCCTCTACCTAGTATTGACCAACTATTTGATATCATGGCTGGCCATGAGATGTTATCTCTCATGGATTGGTTTTCAAGTTATAATCAAATCTTGATTGCTCCTAAATATTAGCATAAAACTACCTTTACCACCCCTTAGGGGACCTTTTGCTATAGAGTCATGCCCTTTTGGTTAAAGAATGATGGTGAAACCTACCAATGTGCCATGACTTATATCTTCCATGATATCATCCATAATATTGTATAATACTATGTGGATGACCTTTTCAAGAAATCCAAACTCTGAATAGATCACTTGACTATTCTTACAATCATATTTGAATGCCTCATTCATTATCATGTTTGCCTTAATCTTAAGAAATGCATTTTTGGGGTCCTTTTAGGAAAACTTGTTGGCTTCATCATCTATCTTCATGGAATAGAATTAGACCCTACTACAGTTAGATAAATTTTGGACATACCTCCTCCAACCAACCTTAAGCAGCTTCATAGCCTACAAGGAAAACTTCAATCCATTCATTGTTTCATTTCCCAAATTTTAGATCAGTATCACCCTTTCCATCACCTTCTAAAGAAGGACATCTAATTTAAATGGAATGGTGATTGTCAAAAAGACTTTAATTATCTCAAATAGTATCTTTTGTCACCACCTATCCTCACCCCTCCTAAGGATGACCACCCCTTTTATCTATATATCTTTGCCACTGACCATTCCCTAGGGGAAATGTTGGTGCACCAAGATGTACAACACAAAGAGCAAGTCGTATAATAAATTAGTTACATGCATTTATAATATAATAATTAGTATACATATATCAAGAAACTTTGTTTAGCATTGACCTTCATGGCCACCAAACTCTACTACTACCTTCTTAAGCATAAAACCTATGTCATCACTAATATTGACCCACTCAAGTACATTCTCTCTAAACCATACCATAATTTAATGTATGGCTAAGTGGCTCATGCTCCTAACTAAATTTAACCTTGAATTTATCTAATAGAATTCAATTAAAGGGAAAGTATTTACTGACTAATTAGCCAAAGCTCCTTTACCAAGCAACCAACCACCTCCTCTTGCCTTTTTAGATGAAGCTGTCATGACTCTTTTTCAATAGGATGGCATAACCTATTAAATGACCATGTTATTTGATGGATCAAAGTTCCAAAAATCAGAGGTTGTTGGAGTTATCCTCATTCCTCTTAGTGGTGAACCCCTTCCTCTCTCCTTCAAACTTGACTTTGAATGTACCAATAATATGGTTGAGTATGAAGCCCTAGTGAAAGGTCTTCAAACTAATCTAGCCTTGGTAATTAAAAAATCCATGTCTTTGGTTATTACCAACTCATGGTCAACCATGTAAATGGATCCTATCAATGTAAGAATGATGTCTTCCAAAAATATAAACTTTTATTTAATAAAATCTTAACATCATCTAAACATTACCCGGTCCAATTTGTTCCTCAATCTACCAATAAATTCATAGATACAATGGATTACCTTGATTCCCAGATCCCTTTTTAGCCTTACAGTTCTAAAATACTTGTCACCATTTATCATTTTACCACTCCCTCCTATAACCAATCTGATCTCCCTACCATTTTTAGTGTACAAGAATCCTCACCTGACATTTGGTATGACCAAACTCTTAATTACCTTAACCTAGGCATCATTCATCCCAACCTCTCTAGGATTGTCTAAATAGCCTTCCTTTAGGTTACCTTTTGTAACACCATCCTAAGGGGAATCCTTTATAAATGTGGCTTTGACATTCTCCTTCTTCATTACCTATGCAACCATGAAGCTTCCCATATCATCAAGGAAACACATGATGAGATCTATGGGAGACACTTTAGTGGCCTAGCGATCGCTAAATATATCCTTCACCTTGGTTACGATTGGTCCACCCTCAACCAAGACTATTTTGATTATGTAAAAAAGTGTGTAAAATGTAAACATCATGTTGATTTATATCATGTGTCATCCAATAGCCTCTAGATAGCTAAGGAATTCTGGCCTTTATCTCAATGGGGGTTCGATCTCATTGGGGAAATTAACCCCCATACTTCATAGCGGCATATCTCCATCATCACATCCACTGAATATTTCACCAATTAGGTGGAATATATCCCTCTTATCTTGACCAAAGTAGAGAATATTGTCAGCTTTATCAACCATCATACCATGTGTTGCTTCAGTGTTCCTCAAAATATCATCACCGATAATGGTAAATATGTCAAAATTAAGCAGGTCCAAGGGCTATGTAATGCATTTGGGATCGAGTTAATATTTTCCTCACCTTATGTCTTCAAGAAAATGGACAAGTAAAATCCTCTAACAAAATGCTCGCCAAATACATTAGTACTTTAGGTTTAGATTGGAACTTACATATCCCATTCACTTTATAGGCCTATTGTACTATAATTTGAACTTCTATGGGTGATACCCATTTCTATTTAGTCTTTAGAATAGAGAAAGTCTTGCCTCTTAAATTCCAAATCTCCTCTATTCTCATATCTTTGCAAGAGCTTATTTATGAGGAAGATTTTCATCATCACTATTTAACTTAACTTGTGCTACTTGATGAGAATAATTTAACATCCCTCACCCACCTTTGTATCTATTAAGAGTGTATCAAATGCACTTATAACAAGCACCTCAAACAATGGGAATTCAATATTGGAGACCTTGTCCTAAAGGAAAACTAACATGTGACCAACATGGAAAAAAGTAAGCGAGACAAGTTTGCTTTCAATTGGCTTGGACCCTACATCATTACCCATAAGTATGGATTAGGAGCTTATCATTTATCCCCTCTCAAAGGCAAACTATAACATGAACCCCTTAATGCTTTGCATCTATGTCTTTTTTATATTAAAGAAGGATCAAGATCAATCCTTTTTTCTAACTTAAGCTCATCCCTTGATTACAAGATTCTAACATTCACCAATCTTTCTCCTCTCCTTTTGATTATAATTTATTACAACATAGAACTATGTAATTAACCATCATAATCATAGACTAATCCTAAATGTGGGTACCATAGTTTTACCCATAGCATGGTTCTCATGAATACTTTTCATTTCTAACAAGATGGAATCCCATGGTCATTATCTCTCAAAACCACACCCTTTCACGTATCATTGACCTTCTTTTGTTAAAATTTTTCCCTCATAAAGGTAAACCTCTAAACTTAATTATACATATCCATGTCTAAACACATTACATCTAAATACAATTTGGATACCAAAATACTACTTGGGTAAATATCTTAAGCATTACAAACTATCCCCTTAAAGGATAATTACCTAAAAACAAAATAAAAATTACCAAATGTAAGGTAGATTGTTCCCTTGAAGGATATCTATCAAGAACATTAAAGAAATCCAATAAGCTTAGACCACTCCTTTGAAGGATGGCTACATTTACTTTTTTAAAAGTAGAGCAATTTCTTGGAATCTTCCTGCATCGATCAACTTCCCATATACAATAAATAAATCAAAATACCCACTATCCCAAAAAATTCTAAATCCATAATCGGCTTTCAAGTAGCATAATAATTTGGAAACTACAATTAGTTTTTACATATAGACTTCCCACATTGATCAGTCTACATCTATCATATGACATGGACTTGTATGTTACCATTCTTAGGTCACCTATATAGGGGGAAAACTAACTCACATGAGGTTATCATACATATCACCCATTACACTTCACACCACCTATCACTCATCCTCCCTTTAGACTATCTATAAATAAAGGGATTTAGAGCTTACTTGACACTCTCTAATAAATAATTTTTTTGATCAACTAATGACCATTCATGTGTAGCATTTGAAGGGATTATATTCATTAAGCCAATCCTACTTTGGGTCTATTGTTGGTCCTTGTCAAAAACAAAGCATCATGCCTTATTCTTGTCTTACTATGCTTATTGATGTTTTCATCATGACTTTTACCACCCAGTGTTGTAGCAATAGTAATCATTATTTTTACACTAAGTGAGAATACAAAAACCATAACCATATCACTCATAACCATAACCATAACACTCATAAGTATCCATACAACCTTAAGCATGATAAAATCCAATTAGTGACATCTAATGCATTTTGTACATGTTTTAAATCAAATTATGCAATATTTTATTTAGGGTGCGAGGAGTCACATGACACATATATAGTCATCAAAGTACACACACATTGCCTAAAACACATGCATACATTATTTTCATACCTAAGCATTAGACTGATTATTTGGTGACTCTAGATTTATGTTCAACTATCCTTCTACTTGATTACTCCCTCAAATAACATCCATAACATTCCTTATCTCAGAAACTACTAAATGGTATACTCTATTCTCCTCTCCCACATTCATTCCCACAAGATGAGAATCATATTATGCTCTAAGTCTTTTAGCCTACTCACTTATCACAATAATTACATCCCTCTACTTTGGTTGTTCTACTCACATAGGTATTGCTAATTATTTCCTCAATGGGCATCCCCTTAGATAGTGAGGGTTCTCTCCATAGACAAGATGATGATCATGTTCTCCAGCCTTGCATCTTGTGTAGTGAAATTATTACCTTCTTCACTATTATAGAGATAAGAGTTCAGGCTCAAGATCAGGTCGTGGGTGCCTTTCCTCTTATTTTTGATCTAATGGTACTTATATTATCACAATTACATATTATAGTATCCAATAGATATGCACATTCACCATTTTGATTATTTCAAGTCATGGGGGTTGCTAATTATCTCCACCATTATTCCCATTGTATACCATCCTCAACCTTGTGTAGTTCTCTACATTCTTTATGACTTGAAAAACCAAATAACTCAATGATAGACATTCATCTTTTTCATGATTATTTAAATAGAATACCTGACCATTCTTTCATATGATGTTAGTGATTCCCTTAAATAGTCTTCTCACTTGAATTGGTCATGTCTACTTACCTTTTCATATGGACATGTCACCCTCAATCTGATTGGTCATCTTGATAAAGCCATCATGTACTACTATGATATCTTTTTATTTCCCTTATCATCTAATCTTCATCTGATGTCTTTCCTTACTTTGTCATCTTGTGATATTTGTAGGCTTGGTGGTCATTTGTATCATTGTCACCTTTATCCTGATTGACATAAATTGGCTTCTAACCATGGGCCATTATAATGATCATAGCTTCATAACTACCACTATTATTGGTGGTGGTAACTCTCAAATTATTATCATTATAGAAACTCTTTCATCAGAGGTAGGCCACCATTAATTCATGACAATACATTCACCTTCTTATTCCCTTTACCCTCTTATTACTACCAACCCATTGCCATAGGATCTAAATGTCAGACCCCAACTATTGGTATTGCCTACTTGAACATGGTAGTCTTTTATTTTATGTTAGCTAAGATTTCATATATGGTAGGACAATGATCACCTTCTCCAATTATATAACCAATATCCTAGACCACATAGCTCCCTGCTACCAAGACATTTTCTAAGTAGAACCCCAAGTCATCAATTCCAAGGAACTAGGATAAAGGATGTAGACATGGCCACCATTTGTATAGCCTACCCATGTAACTCTTGGGTCAAGAAAAGTCCATCCTCTATCACTCAAAATGATGCTAACTTATTTAATTATAGAATCTACTTATCTATCAAATAAATTATTTACAAGACATCACTTCACTACTACCCTTAACACTTAGCTCATAGTGGTGATGAACCTTGGACAAATTGACTATGTAGATCCTAATAGAATATCACCTCCTAAAACTTAGCTCATAGTGGTAGACACAATTTTATATCCAAGCTTTTACCCTTTCACAATTTTATAAGGTGAAACCTCCACACAAAATAACCTCTTCTATGGATTAGCTCCATTGAAGGTTATTTTTGTTACTTAGCATTGTGTTCCCTTCTTATTTATCCTGCCTTACCCATCTATGTCTCTCATCTTATTAAATGTGGGATCATTATGGTAACTATTCACCAATATACACCATGCACTTTCACCATCATCTTCACCAAAACCCAAAACTAATGTCTTACAACACCTTCTCCATCCACCTAAACCAACCCATGTGGTCCATAAAATTGGGGATTCTAGTTTGAACCACTCACCCAACCCTTATTGACCTATAATGGCATGATATCCATGGCCTATGTAGGTTTTTCTTCACTTTTAAGGTCAGTTCAACCATTAACCACTAATTCCCAACACATTTTTCTTCTCACTCATTTTCATCGCTAACAACACCATCTTACTTAGGGCATCCTACATCAAGGAAGATTTTAATTCTTTCTTAAGCATCCTTATGTTTTAACACCATCTCATGCTTCTTCTTAGTTTTTCCCTAATTACTAAGAGAACTACATTGGCCTGAATCTTTTTGTACTATGTAGGTAGTTTATTGAGGTCAGCTTGGCCACATCCTTTATTTTGTTTTCCATCCTAAAATCTCTTCCTCCACTTATCTACCTATCCCCTCACTACCCCCCTCCATTTATCTTGTTAATATATTTTAACACAAGGGTTGATAGCCTTCCTCATTGACCCATCTTATCTCCAATAAATACACCACTTACTATACCTCACTAGCCTCCCCATCACCTTTCCTTGCACATACTTCATAGCTCACTCCCTCACCTACTTTTCATGTTTTTTGTCCCTCTCTCCACTTATTACCAACATTTTCCTTTATTCCATTTAACTTCTTTCACCATACTCATCATCTATCCTCACCCTTGGCTATTTGTTTTACCCTCTTTATCACTCTATTTTCCTCACCAATTCCATATCATACTATGCATCTTGCAAGCTTTCTATTTCTTTTGTTGTTATAATTTTTGTTTGTGTACCACCATTCTTCATCATTTCACCACTCTTCCCACTATACCCATTTTCCATTCTTTGTGATTGCTTTTTTCCATCCTTTCATCCTTTTTATGTTCTTTTTTTCCTCTACAACTAGTTTATACCTATGTATTTATCCTTTGAAAAGCCTTTCATAATTGACTCTTTTACTCTTCTCAGTTCTTTTCTTTTACCTTTTGCATCCCCCTTTTCCTCTTTCCATCTTGGTACTCACTTTTATTTTGCATCTATGTGAGTATTTGTGCTTTGTATCCATACTTCCATTCTTCCTTTTCCTTCTTATCATCCTTGTTCTTCATCCCTTATTTTCATATCATGCCCTTTCATTGTGTTACCCTATTTCTTCACCACCTCACCCCTTTTCAAATGTCAACCTATTCTAACAAGCTAATTGATGCATACCTTATTTCTTTAGGTTCTTATTCACCCATCCTTCACTTCCCCTTATTTATATTAACCCCTTTCCCATTTTCCATCTCATTCTCATCTCCAAAACCACCATCTACTTTGCTTCATTACCTATCATCATCTATGCTTACTTGGTCAAGATACCACCTAATTCTTCACTCTCCTATCATCCTTTTTGTGTCCTCATTTCATTCCTTTTTCCTCTTATTTCATTTCTTCCATTTATTTCCTTGTTTTTCATTTTCATCACTAAACTATTTTCTCCTTGGTCTATTTTTAGACTTTTTTTCAAACCCTTCATGGCCTCTCATATTTCCCATCCTCCCCTTACCCTTCATGTTTGTTACACTTCTCTCCCCATCCTTTTCAATTCTCTAATCTATCATTATTTAGTGCATCTCTCACCCCCCATATTTTACCTCTTATTTTTCTTCTCTTTTCTCTGTTTCATTTCATTTTTTTCATCTCACTTGACTTTCTTTGTTCTTCCCGACCTTCCTTTTTTCCTCTTATATGTCCATGCCTCGTTCCTTCCATCCTTCTCCACCTTCATCTTTATTTGCAACCTCATTTTTTTCTCTACCTATCTCTTCATCCCTCTCCTAGTCTACCTTCACCTCATCCCTTGTTAGATCTCCCTTATTTTCTCTCATTCAACCTATAGCTCCTTAAAGTGTGGTCACCTATTGTACTACTTTTTACTACTTCTTCATGTCCTCCATGCCCTTGCTTTAATGCATAAATTTTGGTCTAGTTTGTTACTTCAAGTGCATCCATTTCTTCCTTTAATGCCTTTACATGTTGAGCCTGGATCTTATTTTCATTCCTCTCTAGCTACTTAATTCACCCTACCTATCACATTTTTCCATATTTAACCCTCTACCCATTTTCCTTTTATAAGATCACAACATCTAGCATGTTATGGCCTTAAAGGTCTTCCATTCAGTTTTGGTTTACTATGAGATATATAATGATCCTATGACTCTATAACATAATTGTCTAGGCCTATAGGCTCATACAACCAACCAACAATCCTAAGCCTTTCTAAGCTATTAGGATGAATATTCCTTCCACAACACCTCTAGTCTTGCCTATTTCAAACCCCTTTTACCCTAACCTTTGGAGATGTTAGAATTAAAACTAAAACCACCTTCAATTAGATAATTTGGGGTACCCACATGTGGATGTTAGCCATACCATCTCATGTGACCTACCTCCTAACCCATAATTTACCTTCATTCTCCCTAGTCAGCCTACATCATCCTATGAACCATAATCACCCTGCTCTTTTATCGCAGTCCACCTAGTATGCTTTTATAGAAGTCACCTCTTCCACCACCCTATTTTTTCCTTAAATGTCTTTATCCCACCTTCCTTTTCACCTCCATAATCTATCTATCTTCATACACTCTTCTTTTATTTTCCCTCTCAGTTTCCATTTCTACCATTTATTTTCATTCTACTCCCTCATTTAATTAATATTATTATTATTATTATTATTATTCACCTCACTCCATATTCTAAAACCCCTTAGAGTCTTTCTTTGAATTCCCTCAAAACTCAATGCTTACTTATTTTGGGGCCCCAATGACTCAAAGGTCAATGGTTCAAATATTTTCCACTTGTCATTTACCCACTTTACTACTTTGTTTCCCCAAATCCTTGAATAATACCCTTTCATAGCTTGTTAATAACATTGTTGTAGAGTATGCACAATGTTAGCTTATTTAGATGGTGATGAAAGAACCTGTTGGATCACCATGACAATTTGAGTAATGCCATGTTTTCTAAATCCTAGTAAAGCATATTTATCCCTTTTTTAAAATGGTGGAAAAAATTTCATGCTTGAACCTGGTTATGCATGGCTACAAATCCTTTTGCATAGTTAAAGAAATCATTTAATTACATCCTAGGTAATCTCATCCACCATTTCTACCAAACCAATCATAAAACTATTTGATACCAATATTTTACACCATTTAGAGCTTCCCTTTCTCCAATATCCTTTAACTAGACCTAACGACATGATATCAAATTGGGGAAACCAAGTTAACCAACAATCCCCACCTCAAAAGAACTACATTAGGTCTGAAGTTCATTTTGGACATTATGTCCATTGAACTATGTAGGTAGCATCCACTTGCCTAGGATATATGGAGTCCATGCAGCCACCCCATTCCAACCAACCAACCCACTTTCCAATGTCCACCTTGACATTCGCCCTTTTTTACTTGACCTCTTCACATGTTTTGTAATGACTTTACATGGTTCTTTGATTGCATTAACCCATTTCTCCAACATTGACCATTTGAAAATTGCACTACCTCATGCACAACTCAACCACTTATGTTGTTTAGTAGGAGCACTTCCTCATAAGGATACCTATAAATAATATGAACCTTATCTAGATGGCTTGATGGGAATGACCTGATCAACTATGACCAATGTTATGGACTAGTTACCCTCTCTTGTATTTCTAGAACTTGACCTTAATTTATCAACATTGATAACTTTACTCTTTACACAATCTTAACTATTGTGATTAATCACATTTTGTGCACCCATTGGCCTTCCATATTCCCAACTACCTTATGGCACCACTTAGTACCTCCCCACCAACTATTTATCAAACATGTACTTGATTCTGACTTCTCTCATTGACTCTCAATTTGAGGGGAAATACCTCCTCCCATACTCGAGGCACCTTATCCTTGAACCAAGAAATTCATTTTTATTTTGTAACTTGTTAATTTAAATTTGTTTAACAAAAAGGGGTAAAATGTAGACACTATAAAACTACACACTTACAATTTTTAATGACTAAATGCCTCAAGACTCCCTAAACCTTCTTAAACCTTAACTAACCCTTCTTAACCTAAACAAATCACTATTATCTGATTAAAAAATACTATTTAAAAGTACATTTCAAAATTACTATTCATTATCACTATTCACTATGGGACTCACTATCACTATTCATGATGACATGCAAAGGAACATGGCATGTGACATGATAAGTGACATAGAGGGTGACATGGCAAGTCACATTGCTTATAAGTGAGGTGTCTTGATGTGGGACATCATACCCCGCCTAACCCTTTCACAAGGTGTTTAATGACCTCATTTAAGAATCACAAGGCCCCCCCTTGAAAGATGGAAAATTTCCCCTTAAGAGGCCATCATTAAACATGTATTTTTCCTTCACACATGAAAGTAGCCTTTAAAATTATATACCTACCTCTTTAGTGCTTTGGGAAAGACAAAGGCCACCCATTTTTGACCTTTTAACCCAAATGGGAGACTCACCAACACAAATGGGAATCCCCACCAATATCTTTTTTGACTAATTCATGAACCACATGGAAAATGGTGCCACATTTTGTGTGACATCTATTTAAGTGCTTACATGAAGACAAGTAAGGGTGGTGAAAAGTCTTTGGTCTCATTTAAACCCATGTGCATGATTCCCATTCAAAATTGGATTCATGCGCAAGGTGGGAGACTCACCAACCCAAATGGGAATCCCCACAAACGTCATTTTTGACTAATTCAAGCACCACATGAAAAATGACACCATACTTCTACTATTCCTCTTTTGGCATGATTCTTCACAACAAATGCTATAAATATCCCCCCTCTCCTTCAGCCAAGGTTAAGTGGGAAGTTAGTCTTATGTTATTAGCATATTTTTGGAGGATTTTGAAGGAATTTATAATTTTTGAAGTCATCCACATCTTGGAGGAAAATATCATGAAGCAATGAAACTATACCAAAATCATCAAGGATCTTCAACTAGTCAGTCTTCATCAACAAACATCTTCAAGCATTGATGTAATCTTATTGTTTATTTATCTTAATTTATTTATCCCTTTCCATTTGGCATTATTATTTCACTTGATTCCTTCCTTATCCTCTTTTCATTTTATCCTCTTACCCATATCTCTTTGTCCTCCTAATCACCCCTTACCCCTTTGCCTTCTTGGCCTCATTTTGACCATTTGCCCCTTTTCATTCTTGGCCCTCCTTTTGACCATTTATCCCTCTTTTTTTCTTGAACATATTTCCCTTCACCATTCCAACCATTTTCCAACCGTAAAAAAATAATTCTTTTGACCTTTATCAAATCAATATAGACCAAAAACCACAATTTTGTTTTAACCATTTTTTAGCATTAGCGTTATTTAAACTAGTTGCTTTATTTTAGCCATCTAAGAAAAGCATTTAGTTTTCTTAATTAATTTGTTGTTATTTTCTATTCTTAGTTTTATTTTGTTGTCATTTTATGCAAATAATTCTATTTTCATTTACTAACATAAGCAATTAAATAAGGTGGATTGATAGGCTCCTAAAAAGCTTTTGCTTCTAGGATCTAGCTCACGCTAGGCAATCCATGAAACTACTTGTCTAACCAATAAGTTTTGTGTTAGTTATTTTTAATTATAGGTCATTATTCCCTATCCAAATAGGATTTCTTAAAAAATCTATATTTAACATGCACACATTTAATAGGTATTCTTATACGCATCCTTCTCCACTAGTTTCTTCTTTTCACACTTAAGAAAAAGTGAAAATTAGATAAAAACACCTTAGATCACATGATCCTTGAAGAATAATACATAGTGACAAACATTAATTTCTATTTGTATGGGTTTTTATCACACAAGAAATTAAAAACATAAGGATGACTTAAAATACCATAAATATGTAATTAATGATAAACTTATAGTATTAAGAGGTTGAAGCCCTAAAATATTGCATTTGGGATCTCCTTCTAACACCATTTTTTATTTGGATGGATTTGTAACCTACTCAAAACACAATTATTGAATTACTTGATCTAAGTATGAAAAGGGAAATAAAGATCATGGTACAAATGTCCCCTTGTTTTTATGATTTTTATAAAGATCAAAGAGCCAATAAATTTCTAAAACATTTAGTTGGGTGAATAATGACTATTACCACCAGAAATTCAATTAGTCTACTTACTTGTATTAAATTTGTATAATGTTATGAGCTTTTTTAAACCATATAATTACTATCCCATTTAATAAGATAAGGAAATTATAATCTATTGAGTAGGACATCTTATAATAAAAAATGTAAAAGAGAGGGAAAGAGTGAGGTTGAGAATGGATAATTCTTTAATTGAGTCCATATATTTTAATGTTGATAAATAGAAATCATGACTAGCTATAATTATATGATTTGGCATCAATTTTAGCTATTAAAAAACTTAAATAATTCAATGAAAAAGATTTAAATTAAAAGTTTGAACTTATAATTCATAATCTCTATCAAAATAAATAAAATATATAAGCTTGTATCTATCATACATAATGATTTAATGAAATCTTTAAAATAAATAGAATGAGAATTTGGAATCAATCAAACTAGCTGTTGCATAATTTGATTGTATATTAACTTGAAAAACCAACATTAAAATAACTTCTTGGCATCTATTACTTCTTCCTAATCATTACCATCTAGCAAAGAGTCATGAGAAAATAAAGGGTAATGGTAGGTGAAATCCTAGTAAAATTCCAGCTAAGTTTTAGTGAAAAATAGTTGACCATTACAATTTTAATAATTGTTGCTTATATAGGCAAGGTAATTAGATCTATTACCTTGATGCACAACCAAAATTTAATGGTATAATTCCAAAAATTAAATGTGTTAATGAATTATAACTCAGTTTATTGAGATAACACATCAAAAAAGGATAAGAACAAGTCATGGCATAATTCCTAGACTATAAAAACTTTTAGGATGAAAGGGGATGCAATAGCCAAATCATTTAAAGATATAATAATCTATCATGTATTGGCTAGTATCTTATCACAAGATAATAAATTATCCAAATAATAGAAGCCACATCATTATAAAAGGATCCAAATGATGGAGTAACTAGTTCATATTAAATTTTATCCATTCCTAACTACATGTGCTTATTTCCATGACAACAAAGCCTCCTCTATATGCACCATTTTATGTATTAAATTTTGATAACTAATAATTATTGTAATAATAAATTGTTCCAATCTATATAGGTATATCTCCTCCTTTTGATGAAGCTATCAATGTATCTAAATAGTGAAGTAAATTTATGTTGTGAACACTCTCCTTGATATCATTTTTATTCCTCCATATAATATTATCCATTTAATAGGTTATTATTACACTCATGTTCATTTTCCTTTATTTATATTACCCCATAATGTCCATCTAATTTCATTTCAAACATTTTTTTAAGTTTTATGCTCTAATTATGAGTAGCTAGTTCTTTTGCTTCTCTATATGTAGGACTTCACTCTAAAATATTTCTCAATCTGATAATTTTATTATTATTGAGCTTTCCCTTTGTGATTCATCCTTGGGATTTCAATACAAGCTCTTCAAAAGTTATGATTTGATCATTTTTCAGTTCTATGTTTTTTCCACTCGACATATTTCAAGTTATATAGTTAACCAAACCATCCAACATAGAGTTTGATTATGTTTAGTTTTACTTTTATCATATTTAACAAATGGAATACAATGAAACCTTAACTTACCCATCCTTTTAATCTTTTATTGGACATGAAATTTAGGCTAAATGTATGCTAAGGTCATCTTATTTTCTATCTCTCTAACTATAGATGTGCACAATTTTGACACTTGTCAAAATATAGATTTTTAAGAGGTCTTTGGGGCTTCATAATTGGCTTTAGATACCTTCAACATGATAAGTCCATGATATCATGGCACATGTCATGATATCATGACTCTAAGATATCATCACTCCACTGTTGAATATGTTCTCACCATTTTTAACTTTGACTCCCTAAGATAAGACCACATGTTAAAATTTTGAAGGTTCAGAGTTAGAACAAATTCAAACTATGCACTTTTCTTTGTGATCACCAAATTATTGAGATGCAACCACATGTCATAATCTAAGGACTTTAGGATTAGATTGTATTTGGAAAACCTTTCACTATGCATTACCTTCCCTAGTATTTAAATCCTAGAGATAATGACACATAGAATTATATTGGGACTCAAAAGTCTTTGACACAGTCATTTTTACAAGAATTGATCTAATCTAATTGAAAATTATCATTCCACATGACATCTTTACATTGAATCTTTTATCAAACTCCTATATTTTTTGGATTAGTCATTAATTCTTATGATGATACCACATTGAATCACCATGGGCCTTTGGGACTTATGGATTCTATGGAATATTAATTTGTTGATATTGCTTAATTGATCACCATGTGGATGTCTCACTAAATTTCAAGAAAATTTTGATATATCAAACTATTCATTGCCTCATTTCTATCTCCAATTTCCCAACATTTGACGACATGGCATAATATTAGAAGGTCAGGGATAAAAAGACTTATAATTTTTGAATGTTTTCCACATTTCATGTTTTTATAACTATGATAAGTTTGCTATAGTTATAATATTCTTTAATTTTTTGTCTTCCCTCCCAAATATTTGATTTTTGATCTTCCTCCACATGTCACTATCATGGAAATCAAGCTTGGCAAGACTTCAAAAATGTAGACTTTCTTGATCTATGAACACTTTTCACTATCTAAGGATGTTAGAGTTTAGGAGGCATTGAAATATTGATTCAACATGATGACTACAAAATGACCATTCAAATTATAGGTTCCAAGATCATGGTAAGTCAAGACTCAAGGAACTTTTAATAGTTGACTATGTATAATGGCTAACGCCACAAGTCACCATGAATTTTCCACTTGGAAAAATATTGAGAACGTGGGCCATGGGAACTCAATAGAACAAAGTATAAAACAAAAATCCAAAAATTCATTAATATGTTAAATAAAAAAATGAATACAAAATCCAATATTTAAGTTAATAAAAGTCCCAAATAGACTCATGAAAGCACAAATTAGCATAAGCCAACATTCAATAAACTTAAAAGATACCTATACTAAAGTAAATTAAGATAATAAAAATAAATTATGAACTTGATTAATCTATTTTAAGATCCAAAAAAGTAATTTCAAATCAATAGTATAACCATTTCAAATTGTAATCTGAACTACATGTGAATGAATAAAGATTAAAATTCAATCAAAATAGTTCAATCACAAAGTTTGATGTCTAATGAAATAAAATATTGAAATTGGATCATATTTCAATTTAATATTTAAGGTTATGTTTTAATAAATAAGGCACAAATGTTTCAATATAATACCTTCAAGTGGACAATGAAAAAAATAGACTAATAATGTAATATTGAATCTAGAAATCTTTTCCAAATTAAAATAATAATAAAATGAACATATTAAATGACACTTTATGTAGGATTACTAATATGATATAAATTATATAACCCAATGATGAATAAAAGTCCAAATCACAAAAGAAAAATTCAAAAGGCCAATATTTTGTTGTTTTAGCTCTAGACAAGGATTATCTAATCATTGTGAATAAATGGTCAAGTGAAATTTTTAAAATTTCATCAAACACATTCATAAATTTTAAACCTTAAGATGGGATTCAATATAAAATAATTTATGAAACATTCATAAAGGTGACCATGTCAGTAAGCAATAACAAAATAAATAAATGTGTTTAAATAAATAGTGTCCCCATGTGGTATTTTGATTAATGGGGAATGTTGGACACAGCATGATTTTTTTATACATAAATAAACATGGATTATACAAGTTACAAAATATATTTATCTTTAATTCAAATTATTATCTTAACTACAAATTATTTATTAATAAATATACAATAGCTAAATGATTTAAAACACATTAGTGTGGTTGTGAAGTGATTAATTATTTCTAGGAATATATTGGTACATAAAATGTGAAATTTTGATATTTTTATTATTGTATGTGGTAAACATATTTGGTTTTAAAATAACATTCCCACTCTACACAAGTCTATAGGAATAATATGAGGAATAAAGGCCTATATTATTATCTTGGACAGAATGGGCACATTCCCATTCTACACATTGAGATAATAATAATGATATCTAAATTGATAATATGTTAAATAGAGTCATATGTTATTATGTATTTTAGAATGGTAAATTTATAATTCTACACAATATTTATTAAGAATAATGATAATTATGTTTTACATTGTGCAGATGCGATATGAAAAGTTTTGTCCAATACTTGTACATGATGATAATAAGTATGTTTTACAATGTGGTATTAATATTTTAAAATATTCCATGTCATTATGTGATTGGTTATTATATTTAAAAAAAATTATAACTATTAAAAATTACTTTAATAACTATAATTAGGCAATTTTGAATTGGGTTGACCGTTTCTTGATGGTGGAAAATTTCAGCTGAGGTGCAATTTTATTCTTGTTATTCTTGGATGGATTACCTTATCATCACTATTTATTATTATAAATTTTTATTACCTATTGAGGATTATTTTAAGGGTTATTTTGAGACTTGGAACTCATACTCTTTCAATTTAGGAAGGTTATCATCCCATCTAAAACTGAAATATGTTTTTTTAATGCTGGGTCTTGTTGGGGACTATGCAGGGTTTCTTTCCCTACATTTGACCATGGATACCTAGACCTCTAATTGATATTATTTTAGTCTATTTTATTAGTCAAACCATCTTAATATAATTAACTAGAGACCTATACCTCTATTTATGTCTAGGCTAGTTCTTGATCTAGCAAAAATTGAAACTGTTATGAAGACCTAGACCTCCTATTGTGTCTAGGTTATATCTTGATCTAGCCAAAATTGATTATCTAGTTCCTTAGGGACCCTAATGGTATTTTGAGATTTGGGCCTTAATATAGCCTAGGATGGTTTCTATTCCAACCAAAACTAGCTAGTTACTACACCAATCAAAAGTGGTATTAGCTCTTCCTGTATTGGTTCCCGATCCAACCAAAATCAGTGGTTACTTATTTTAGTTGGGTTTTCATTGTACACCTGGTCTTATATTTTTGGCTAGGAGGATACCAAGTTATATTCATGTGTCTTTTATTTGGGGTCCTTTTATAAATCTTGGTCATTTAGTTTTTACCAAGGGGAGACCTAGACTTCCGAATGTGTCTAGCGCTGGTACCCACACTAGTTATTAAATGTGGGCTTATCCTAATCCAAACTATAATTAGGCAATTTTATGACAACTATCGGGTCACATTATGTAATTTATTATGACCCATTTAAATTATTGGACCATGCTCAACTATTGTCCCATTTCGTCTAAATATGAATTTAAAGGTGAAAATCTAGTTAAGATATAATTATAATTTGATTCCACATTAAAATTTGGAATCCTATAAGAACTATATTGGAATTAAATATCACACTAATTAAATCCAATAATAAAATTATTAGAATTAGATATCCTATTGGTTAAAAACCAATAAGAATAGTATGAGAATCCAATTTCAACAATTATAAAGTTGTAAATGAAAGTACTAAAAGCCTATATTCTTAGGAATATGTCCAAATTTAATGAAATTATGGTTATTATAGAAAACTTCAAGTTGTCCATTAATCGAGTTGATGATAATTTTTTTTTTTAAATTTATATTAATTAATATGATAAATATTTTCATTGTGAAAGATCATTATTTTAAAATTATTATGCAAATGGGTGGATATAAAGTTGTATCGCTTGGAATTATTGGATGTGACAATGATAGTATGTTTTATTGGAAAACCAATGTTGTTTTTCATGAGTGAAATATGTTTTGAACTTGTAATAAATGGTCTAGTTAAATATTTCATAAATGATTAGTTTATTTTATCTTACAATTTTTTGAATAAAATGTCTTTATAACTATTCTAGGAGTTTACACTATTGCATTCTCCCTTATGTTAAGGGATTATAGGTATTTTTGGTTGATGACATGAAATATACATACATATCATCTAGTAACACAAAGTATATCGATTTTAATTATCAGAGAGTTAAATGTGTGTGTATTTAACTCATATTTATGAGATGTCTAAAATATATAATGAAAAAATTAGGCCAAAGTCATGTTATATCTCAAAACATTGTCAATCCATTGCATTGTCTCTTTTAAATGTGTATGGGTGATGTCATATTAGATAAATAATTATTTAACATGGTATGTATGACTATTGCATGTATTAGTGGATATACTACACATGGTTTTGGTTGATTTATTTATATATATATATATACTACCTTTATCTACCCCTCCTTGAATAGAAGTTCCACTCTCATTAGTGGGGAGGTGTGTGGCAGACTGATCATCTATGATTGGATGAAAAGTGACTAGATGATGTTCCCCCTATATTTATTGAATCAAAAAGTTTGGATACATACTTATGTCTATTATATTGATTTTGAGCTATTATATGAAACTTTGATGCACTACTATACTTTTCATTATGTATTGTTCTGACTTTTAGTAAAATTGTAATAATTTCACCTTCAATATTGTTTAACATTTTACAATAGTACATGTGTATTTGTCCATGATTCATATTAAATGATAATAGTGTTGACATAGGAAATTGCACCCTTAGTAGGAGGCCGAGCTCCTACCTTCTCCACACAACATGGAAACTCCCCTCTCACCTGTGGGACTGGCAAAGCTGGAGGGGAGAGTCTCTAGATAAGGGCTAGCTCCCTTCGATGCATCATGTTTGTTCTAGCAAGTGCAAATACAGACATATATATATATGGCTATATAATGGGGGGGGTGAAAAGGGAGAGAGATGCAGGAAAAAAAACTACTCTAAAGAGGTGATGCACCAAAATAAGTTGATCTTCTCACATCCACTCTTGAAACCAGAAAAACACATACATACACTTCAGACTTGGCAGAAGGACTAGGCTGCTACAAACTGGCAGGGAGGCTTTCATGAAAACATAGAAATAGAGATTCACGAAGGTGCTATGAAATGCACACTATAAGCAACTCCCGCTATTTTGCACTTCCAAATACTACTCTTCTCCTTTTAGCTGTAGAGATGGTACCTTATAGACAACAAGCACATTGGTGTTGAACCTGTGAGAGCATCAAGAAACAATGACTAGACACAAACAAAACACTCAAGACATACTCAAATATATCTATCCAAGAGAGAGGTAAAAATTGTGTTTATTGATTCAGGTGGAAATTTTGCCAGGGCTACGCCTTAAAAATGTGGGAGATCGTCTTACAAATGACAAGTTTGCAATATATATGAGAAGCAAGGAGGCCCATTTGGTGCTCCTTGTTTTACAAGTGGCCTATCACGTCCATTCATTGGGAAGAGGAAAACACTGTTGCTGATGTCATCTTTCTAGAAGAGGCTTGTTGGAACCATGATGTATAATCACCAAATTTGACTTTGGCATTTGAGCATTAATGTGGAAGCACAGGCTGTGCCTTTTTTCTACAAATAGATTGAGATTTGTCCCTTTTAAATGCACAGGCCACTTTTTTCACTACTTGAACCATTTGGGGATTAACAGGCAATAAATCACCTTCCCTTTGCCACTTAGACTGCATTGTCTCTTTTGCACCCTATCTTTTCCTTATCTTGTCTCTTCTGGCTCCTTCAGCCTTTAGGGGTGAACATTTTGGCAAGTCACTGCATTTTGGGCTCTCATGGCTAGCACTTTTGAAAACAAACAACCATTCATCTTTGCTAATTTTGATGTTTTCTAGGATGTTACCATACCCGTCATAATGTCAGTGGGCTTTCATTGGCTTCATGTATTTTGAATTGCTCCTGGGCTCCCGTAGACTTTATGTCCGCAGACAATTTCCCAATGGACAAAAGTCCATGAATGTTTTCCCATAGACAATTTGTCCATGGATGATTTCCTATAGACATTTTGTCCGTAGATGATTTTCACGGGTTTTTGCCTTAGCTCTTAAACTGTGCCTGAATTCCTTCAGACTTTTTGTCTGAAGAAATTCCTTTGGGCAAAATGTCTGAAGGAAATCAGGGCTTGAATAAATTTGAACTTTAAACAATGTTAGGCTTACCCAGTATTTTCCATTGAAGTGCCTACCCTCTACAAGGGTATGAACTTGGACTAAGTTGATGAACCAATTGGAGAACCAATGAACCTGGTGCCAAACTAAAAAACTAGGCCTAAACTAAATCCTTAAAGATGAACCAAGTGCTGAAGAACCAAGAGGCTGAACCAAAGAACTGAACCTACCAAAAAACCATGGCATGAACTTGTGCAACCTAGAAATGATTGGGTTTTGAAAAGCAAGGGGAGAAGGTGAACGATTTTGGCCTGTGGGTAAAAATTGGTGACTCACAGGGAAAGCATGCTTGTTATGCTTAGAAGCCTAGTTACCTTGAAAATCCATTAGGCACAGAGTCAGATGCAACTATGAAAGAATTAGCAACAGCCCCAAAAGATCTGAGAATCAAACACAAAGCTTTTACCCCACACGTGAAGGGAAACACACAAGGCTAAAAAACACTACCTGTGTAAACTGCACTTAGGGAAAATAGGAAAGACAACTAAAAACAAACTATTATATACAGCTAACTAGGAATGTTTGCCTCCCTCCTAGATCAAAGGGAAAACTTCTCAAATCCCCTTCCTGGCAAGAAGACTTATGGTGCTGAGAAAGTAGCTAAATGAAAAAGAGAGTTGGTGACCTGCTCCTCTTGCCCATCACTTGAGTTGGCTTGTATTTGAGTGGATCCAAATCAAACATGCTTTCGACATATATGTACTCTACTTGTCCTTGGAAGCTTGTTGAATGTTGGTCCCTCATATTGGTGCTCCTAACCAAGAAATCAATGGCTACTGGCTCATCACCATAACCCCTTTGATCTACACATTCCTTATGCAATGTATGATGGTCTGATTTATTTCCTTCTACCTAATTGAAGACTTTGTCAAACTCATCCTTTACTTCCTTTTGGCCTTCTTGAAGAAGGGTGACTGTGGTGATGTCTGAAATGGACTCACAAAATGATTGCTCATCCCATAGAACATCACCTCTTTGTTCAATGCTCTCTTCTTTAAGGCATTCCTCCAAGAAGACAGACCTCTCTTTTTCCTCCTCAAAGATCAGGACCTCTAGATGTTCAAAGGTATCTCCTTGATCCTCCTCTAACTCAGGGTCCTCAATGTAGTCGACCTCATCATCAAAAAAACAAGGAAGTTCATCAAACAGAGGGGAAGAGAGCTCACCATGCTTTTGTTCCTCCTTGTATTGCTAGAACATCTACATATATACAAGACCTACATCTTCTCCATTACTAATAAGGTCTTCACAAGGAGCATCAGTGATGATTCCACCTTTGTTGTCACTCATGATAGCCTCTTAAAGAACTGTAGCTTGGATATTATGCTCCTCACTCACCTCCTGCATAATAGGTTCTTCCTTGAGAAGAGGTGAAGTGGAGAAAACATGTGGAAGAGAAGGCAGCCCTTAAGCTAGAATCAAATGATTCTCCTCCTTCCACTTGGTCAGCACTTCATCAATATCAGGTAAGGCCTAATTTATATCTTGGAAATGTGTAGGTCAGGTGTGTTCAGACATAGAATGCACCATTTGGTCTGAACCATCCATCACGCATTGGCTGAGGAATTTCTCTCTAGATTTCAACTCTATAATTCTCCTGGCTAGATCTTCTTGGAAAAGCTTTTCCTGGAGGTCACCAACATTATCATGAGTAGGAGCAGCCTCAGACTCTTTAAGGTTTTGAAAAAAAACTTTCTCTTCCTCCACCCTCCACCCTGCCCCATGATTCTATTGTTTTCCCCTAGTTCAGAATCTTGAAATTGGGATTTTTCTCCTGTGAACAGGTAGTAACTTGATTTTCTCTAAGGTCTTGGGGCTCCTATGCAAGGTCTGAAGGTTCTAACTCTCTTTCAAGAAGCAACTTCATCCTAGCCTCTAAATCTTCAATTTGTTTGGCTAGGTTTTCCTGAAAGAGTCTTTCTTGGAGGTCATTTGCATGATCCTCTTTAAAGCTCTGAGCTGGTCCCTTGCATTCCTTCCTCCAACTCAGAATCTACACATCACATTAAAAAACTTAGGGAGGCTAATGAATGCAAGGAAGAGACTGTTGATGCACTAGAGGAGTATCTAGAAGAGGGATGTGCTGGCTGGTGGTACTATTCTCAATGGAAGATTCACAATATAAGGAATTTAGAAGGTTCATCTCCATGGGATGTTATTCTGATGTCTTCTGGTGTTGGAAAGCTAGGCACATGAGATTGGGGGTAGATGTATTTGATAAGCTATAAATAGAAAGTGCTATCTAATAGAAAGGATTTGGTGTAAAAGAGGGGGATTTTTCTAGAATAGGAGGGGGTGCACAAGGCTGACTGCCACTCATAGATGGATTTCTCCATTTTGCTACCTCCTCTTTCATGGGTTGCAAGGGCTAAGCTTGCCTAAACAAATGGTCCTCTTTATACATCAGCTCATTTTGATATCTATACTACTCTTCCAACCTATTAATCTCCAATTCTAGCACCATCTCCTTTATAGTTACAGGGCAACTAGGAGAGCTGCTTGAGGGGATTGCATAAATATTTGGAGCCTGATCATATTTATATGAAGGAAAAAAAGACCCATGATTTTTTGCAAAAGAAGTATACATACAAAAATGATTTTTGAAGGCACCAAGCTGCTTAACCAATAGATTTAACTCAGAGTTGCTAGATGCTAAAAATATTTGATTTGTTGTAGTAGGACTAGCATCAATCTTGAGACTTTCTGAGTTGTCAAACTGTGTCCCACCAGGTGTGCCAAAACTATTGAGGCAAGAAATTGCACCCTTGGCAAGAGGCTGAGCTCTTACCTTCTCCATGCAACATGGAAACTCCCCTCTCACTTGTGGGACTGGTGAAGCTAGAGGGAAGATTCTCTAGATAAGGGCTAGCTCCCTTTGATGCATCATGTTTGTTCTAGCAAGTGCAAATATAGACACACACACACACACACACACACACACACACACACACACACACACACACACACACACACACACACACACACATAGCTATATAATGGGGGAATGAAAAGGGAGAGAGATGCAAGAAAATAAACTACTCTAAAGAGGTGATGCACCAAAATAAGTTGATCTTCTCACATCCACTCTTGAAACTAGACAAACACATACATACACTTTAGACTTGGAAAAAGGACTAGGCTACTAAAAACTGGCAGGGAGGCTTTCATGAAAACATAGAAATAGAGATTCACCAAGGTGTTGTGAAATTCACACTGTAAGTAACTCCCTCTATTTTGTGCTTCCAAATACTACTCTTCTCCTTTCAGTTGCAGAGATGGCACCTTGTAGACAACAGGCATGCTGGTGTTAAACCTGTGAGAGCATCAAGAAACAATGACTGGACACAAACAAAAAACTCAAGACACTCAAATATATCTATCCAAGAGAGAGGTAAAAACTACATCTATTGATTTAGGTGGAAATTTTTCCAGGGCTACGCCTTACAAATGTGGAAGATCCTCTTACAAATGACAAGTTCACAATATATATGAGAAGCAAGGAGGCCCATTTGGTGCTCCTTGTTTTACAAGTGGCTTATTGCATCCCTTCATTGGGAAGAGGAAAACACTGTTGCTGATATCATCTTTCTATAAGAGGCCTACTAGAACCATGTTGTATAATCACTGAATTTGACTTTGGCATTTGAGCACTAATGTGGAAGCACAAGCTGCACCTTTTTTCTACAATTAGATTGAGATTTATCCCTTTTAAATGCACGGGCCACTTTGTTCACTGCTTGCACCATTTGGGGATTAACAAGAAATAAATCACCTTCCCTTTGCCACTTAGACTACATTGTCTCTTCTACACCCTATCTTTTCCTTATCTTGTCTCTTCTAGCTCCTTCAACCCTCAAGGGTAAACATTCTGGTCGGTCACTGCATTTTGGGCTTTCATGGCTAGCACTTTTGAAAACAAACGGCCATTCCTCTTTGCTAATGTTGATGTTTTTCAAGATGTCACCATCCCCATCACAATGTTAGCAGGCCTTCATTGGCTTCATGTATTTTGAATTACTCCCAGGCTCCCATGAACTTTGTGTCCACAGACAATTTCCCTGTAGACAAAAGTCTGTGGATGTTTTCCCGTGGACAATTTGTCCACAGATGATTTCTCGCAGACATTTTGTCTGCAGATGATTCGCCTAGGATTTTGCCTTAACTTTTAAACTGTGCCCAAATTCTGTCAGACTTTTTGTCTAAAGGAATTCCTTCGAGCAAAATTTTTGAAGGAAATCAGGGCTTAAATAAATTTGAACTTTAAACAATGTTGGGCTTACCTGGTCTTTTCCATTGAAGTGCCTGCCCTCTGCAAGGGTATGAACTTGGACTAAGCCAATGAACCAATTGGAGAACAAATGAACCAAGTGCCAAACCAAAAACCTAGGCCTGAATTGAATCCTTGAAGATGAACCAAGTGCTAAACAACCAAGAGGCCAAACCAAAGAACTGAACCAACCGAAAAACCATGGCATGAACTTGTGCAACCTGGAAATGACCGGGTTTTGAAAATCAAGGGGAGAAGGTGAACGATTTTGGCTTGTGGGCAAAAATTGGTCAATAAATAGTTATGTTTATTTATTATTATTTATCTATAATAATGAGTTATTATGGTGTATAGTAATATTTTTCATTTTATATATGCTTTACAACATGGATTCTTGTCCTTTGCACTATTGAAACATTGTTTTGTAAGAAAAATATAACATGACTTAACTAATGGGTTAATAGTATTTTTTTTACATTATATATTCATTGTATTTATCTCAAAAATAATATAAAATTTATGTTAATTGGTGTACAGGATTATATTTTAAAATATGTTGAATAAAAAAAATTAAAATAAATATACATAAGTTTTACTAAATCCCAAAGGGATTGTAACATTTGATGATCCTATAAAGGATTTGAATTCATAAATTGGTGATCACAAGAATTAGAAAATATTTTAAAATCCTTTGAAATATCATTCTATGAAAAATTTGGATGTGAAAATGGCATACAATGCACATCTTCATCAATCACATTATGGACACTCATTTGATGGGACTATTAGCACTTATACATGAACATTAACTCTTATGGTTTAGAGGATTTATATTTAATTTGATGATAGTGAAATATTGGATGATGAATTAGGTCTTAATTCATTATTTATTCGATTATACCTTGACAATCAGCCTATATAAAATGTTATGATTGATAACAGTTTTAGTTAGAACATATGTACCATGACATTAATTAAATATTTAGGATATAAAAATGATAATTTATACCCTTAGCAAAAATATCCAGAGCATTCAATGTCACATCACATAACATTATTGGTGAGATTTATTTACCTTTATAAGTTGTCCTAACACATATAATTAACACATTTTTAGCTATACCATTTACAAGAGTATTTGATATGCTATTGGGATAACCTTGGATACATAAATCCTAAATGGTATCTTCCAAAGTGCATGTGTGTATTAAATACATTCATATGAATAATGTATTCATTATTTTTTAAATTCCATGAGAACATCCACTTAAACAAGAAAATTTTATTTCAAGATATATAATAATCAAAACTAATAAGTTTAATCCTCCATGAAAGGTATGTAATAGATAATCCCCTTTCCTAGGTGGCCTTTAATTGAGAGGGATTTTCACCATATATGGAATACTCATATTTTAATACATAACATATTCTATTACATACAGAAAATAAAAATATTTCAATTACTACTACTCCAAATAAACCACATAGAACTAAATGATGGGTTACATGAACCCCTACTAATTATATCATTTATTCAGGACCATAGAATATTATTATAAAAACAAAGAGTAATAGAGATATTAAAGATCTAGATATGACACCTATGCCTTCTCCTTGGTATTACCACCATTTTGCTTTACCATAATCTAATTATTGATATACTAATGAGCATCCCTTGGATGGGATCATATGATAGCCTTTTCATTTCAAATATTCCAAAAATGTGTAAAAAGTAATAAAATACAAAAAACATTCAAAAATAAAAAAATATCCAACTTTACCATGCTTGTTATATCCTTGGCATCTATGGTGTTTTATTTATGTTATTATATATCATGTAATTTAATTTATATTTATGCATATGTTTCAAGCATCTTTGACTATGATATAGGCATACCCATACACATGATATATGCACAATTTATAATGTTATCTCCTCTAATAATTTTATATATTATTTTGTGGTAACATGATCATTTTATCATGATTTATACAAGTTACATATCATTTACAATCATTTCTACATTATCATGTTTGATATAATATATTAATGCTTATGCATGTCTATATCCATGTTCATATTATTCCTAGTGTACTTGATATTTTATATTACATATATTTTTTATACCACATATATCTGAGGAGTAGTATGATATGCTTATGTTGGTTGCTTATGATTAATCTATTTTTCACTTCCTTAAGTATATTCCATTATTTTATATTATGCTACTTGTGGAATTATTGGATATGTTCATTTCTAGTTGGCCCCTACACCATTATATATTTATTAAAAATTTGAATATGTCATTCTATGTTGATTTTAAATTTTAATATGTCATTTATTTATATTATGTGGCATTTAAACATTCCTCTTATATGATTTCTCATTGGAACAATTATTTTTCACTACGTTGAATAATCATGTGTGTGTGTTTGGTTGTTTGTTGAGATTGTAAATTTAATCTCTATATGTTTCCAAGATCCACGTCATGCATCTTAGGACTTGATTTGATCACATATTTCATCTCTCTCTCTCTCTCTCTCTCTCTCTCTCTCTCTCTCTCTCTCTCTCTCTCTCTCTCTCTCTCTCTCTCTCTCTCTCTCTCTCTCTCTCTCTCTCTCTCTCTCTCTCTCTCTCTCTCTCTCTCTCTCTCTCTCTCTCTCTCTCTCTCTCTCACACACACACACACACACACACACACACACACACACACACACACACACACAAATGTTATTTATATATTATACATGATCCATACATATATTAGATAGTTACCTTATCATTTTGAGGTAAGGTACCTATATTATTCCATTTCCCTCACCCCAAAATGGGGTGTTGAGCTCAACATTCCCCATTTTCCTAAAATGGGGACCCCATGAAATTTTGGGTCATTTATCCTATGACATACTTTACCATTTTATCCACATGATATAAAACCTTTTGCATGATTTTAAAAGTTATAAAGTCATGTTGGTCCATGACAGATATTAATGAGTACATTTTAAAATGTTTCACTAATGTTTAAGTTCATTAATTTTCTAATGATATAGCTTATTTAAAAGTGATCTTACAAAGGGGTTACTATTTAGAAACCAAGGTATGGTCCCTGAAATATAATAAAAATCACTTAATTAAGTTTATTAACCCTAATATTTCTTTGGATATGTAAAAAATCATGCTCAATACGAAGACTTACCTTAATTTTAAGTTTTAAAAGAGCGTCTAGGTCAAATTCCATAGTTAAGGTTTATGAATGTAGGCTTGACCTATTTTTATTTATCACATAAATAAATTTCACATCTTTTTCCTTCTCATAGGATCTTTATTCCAACTCAACCTTAATCCACTTGTGGAGGCATTTAATACATTAGTCAGTCATAAATTTTGGGCTTGGTCATACACATTTCAACCTTAAAAATGGTCACAACCTAGTGACCCAACTAGAGCATTCCACTTGGCACTCAATCATGGAAATTTGAGTTTAGAGGAATGTATGAAATGTTTGTGACCCCATGATTTAATGGGGGTTTACCATTTTTTTCTCAATCATGGCATTTCTATTTTGGTGGAAAGAATGAAATTTTTTTGACCCCATTATTTGATAGGGGTCTACCATTTAGAAATTGATCACAACATTTGTAGTTAGAAAAGAAACATAAAAGGTTTGTTATCCAATGAATCCATCACAATGTGATACTTGGCATCCAGTCATGATCTTCTAAGGACCCTAATTCTTTCTCAAATCTCACAATCAAGTGAATCAATGGGAACATGTCACTTGTCATTTGATCACTATGTTTTAGCATATAAAGAAGAGTGACCCAATCATGGCATGCCATGTGTAATTCAATCATAGCCTTTAAAGACCCTAATCACTTTCAAGATCTTATATCAAAATGATCCAACTACATCATGACACTTAGCACTCAATCATACCCTTCATGACCTTGGCGATTAGATGTAAATTTCAATTCTAACAATATTATGAGTATATGATAAGATGATACATGTCATTGAGTCACTCAATCTTGAATAGTTGAATGTTATATAGAGGCTAACTTGGTAGCTAGAACCAATGGGATAATGACAAGTGGACCCATTACCTCATGGTAATACATGAATAACCAAAATCATGAAACCCAATGAAGAGAAATCCAATCAAAGTTTAACATTTGGTAGTGTCATAATAAATGGGCCCATCAAGAGTTTTATATAATAAAGCCATGTGATAGTGTGATCCAATGAAATCCTACCACAAGGTGAGATATAAGGGGTCCCAAGACCATGTTATCCCAAATAAAAATTGGGTTGAACCATGTCACATCAAAATAATGCATGAGCCAATAAAAATATGACACTAAGTATAATATCATATAGCCTACCTAAGTAGCTTGATATTCAAAGTAAAAGGCTAAAATGCACTAAAGAATTCCAAGTTTCAAATGTATGTCAAAGTATAACACCTAAAAATTACATAGGTGGGTGCAAATTAAATGTTGATGGGGATCGTTTCAATGGTTATAAAGCCAAGTCACTTTAGGGGAAAAGTCAAGCCTATGATGAGAAGGCAAGTGGACAAACTGAGAGCAATGATTAGATAATCTCCAAAAGAGGATTTTTGAATCTGTTAAAACAAAATTTAAGAGCCACCTTGAATTTAAGTCAAATGAAGTAAAATATACTTTCCATTTATGACTCATATCTTGTAGTTCAAAATTCTAAAAATCTAGAGTTTAAAACTCATAGTCTCAAGGCTTTGTATTCACTATCAATTTATATCTATTGAAGAACTCTAAAGTGTTATGTGTTATTTTCTAAAGATTCATGTGCATTCATCCAACATCAATACAATACATGAGGTCATCGATCAAAAATCCAAAATCCATGGCCGAAGTAGGAATTCCTGCATCTACCAATCAAGAACAAGTTTTATTTCTTTAGTCATATGGAATGAACATAATCTTCTAAGACGTGAGTTTCAATTCCATTACATTAGCCACTAAATAAAAACACTATAACGATTTATTATACAATGTGGAGAATATTGTAGACTAGGACAGTGATGATGAGGAATACCCTAGTGTTATAGAGGAAACGTTTGACATCTTGGCACTCAAGTCTATAGGATTATACAAGGCCACATCCAACCCAAAACTGCTCTCCTATGTGGAATTAGTCCACTAGATATTCATCCAATCTAGGTGTTAATAATATGATCAAGTATTTTAATTTGGATAATGGCATCACTTTCATACTCAAGTTAACCTTTTAGGCTTATTATGGTTTGCCTAGGCCTAAAATTATTTATAATTAAGAAACTATAACCCAATGGCTCAAAACACACATCAAAAATGTCTTGAAAAGGTGGGTAGAAAACTAGGGGAGGTTCATCTAGAAATCCAAAATCAATCAGGTCCCCATCATCCCATTTAGGAAGGAGGTGAGAATGGGTATGTTTATGATGAATAGGTTACATGATGCAAAGGACATCAACCACATAGATGAAGAGTGGGTTACACCTTCTATCCATGATTATAGATGACTCCACCACTCCCCTCTCTATAGAGATCATTTCAGATAGCTTAGCTACCTAAATTAGGAATACCATGGAAAACTAAGGATATAATTTTTTGTATGATGTCTAACTTGGTTGTTGTCATATGTGTTACTCTAAATTTCCCCTAGTTTACCAATTAGGATCTAAACTTGAAATGGATTATGCCCCATGTATTCATAAAATTAAGAATTTATAGGTATAGGTAGGATATTCAAGCCATTTCTAATAATTTCTACCCAATTGTGTATAGGGCCACCCATGAGAGGAATATGCCTAGGCCATCTAAAAAGATTAGGGAAATAATTAGCAAAATCGGAGCCTACTAGTATTATCTTTATTGCAAAGTAATAAGAGTAGTGGGAATTAGGATAACCCAATTTGTGTTGCATAATAAAATGTCAAACAAGTTATTTAAGTAATATATTACCTTATAGATACTCACAAGAGTAGATGGATTGTGCAGAATAATAAAAAAGGACTAGTTTTCCCCAATTAACCAACATTGGCTGATTCAAGATTGAGAATTGAAACTCTGTTATGGCTTATGCCAAACAAAGGTCCTCATTTAGTTTGGATAAAGATACCAATAAGGAATGGGATCCTATGTATTTGATGTTTAATCATTACATAAAACTCAATACAACTCTCAACATTACATACCATCATGAGCCCAAAGATGGAGACTAGTTCTACCTTAATATAGCTAATGACATAGAGGTGAAGTAAAGACTAAAGGTTGCTAATATCCTATAAGTGAAAGGAATGCTAGATGATGTAGGGTTTTTCCTAAGTTTTCTATCACCTAGATACTCAAATAGGAGCATCAACATCTCTAGTCCATACTACTAGTGTTGAAGAGGAAAGGCTGACTTAACCCACAACTCAGTCATAAAATACTTAAAGAATTATCTCCCACTTTGGAGAAATGAGAATCTAATGTAAGGAGATAAATTTAATAGGCTTATACCTCAAGATCCCTATCTATATCCCATCCCAAACGCAAAGTGTTACTCCAACACAAGCAACACCTTTAGTAGATTGAACAATCACTTCCACCATATAACCAACAACTTTAGTATCAACATTGCCTCCCCTTCCTCCTTATTGATAAGGACAAGTATTATAAAACATGAACACATTTGCTTACATCTTTCTTTCCTCTATAATCAACCCCTAAACATATTTGGTGATCCCCTAACTTTGGACCATGTCAACCTCCTACTCTAGAAGCCTTTCACCATACCTACAATTGGAATTACAATAATTCCATTTCCCACTATCAACCCCTTAATCATATTATCCACCTCCAAGCTCTCATTAGTGGCCAATTTTCCCCAAGTCATGCCTAGGACTATGCCTAGACTTGGTCCATAACTACCTAAGAATAGGCTCATTTTCATCATTCCCCAAGCTCCCATATTCACAACTAGTTCTTCAACTAGCACTATTTCTTCTTTTTCCCCTAGCTCTACATTTATATTATTGACATCCAAAAATACCTCCTAGACATCTATTTTTCCAAGAACTAACTCTAGGTCAGCCATTACCCCCATCATCAGATCATCCAAGCAGTTCTTTGGACAAATCATGGATTAATTAGATGAAATTAGCTACAATGGAGAGCCTAAATTTATTCATAATGGACCCTCCATAGGTTACACTAAAGTTTGACAATGAGGTTGGGTTAATGAAGAGGGTGACCAAGAGAAAGGTCACCCACCTGGACCAAACAATCATGTATAATTTAGAATAAACCTTGATTGAGCTCACTAAGACAAAGAAAACAAGGCTAGGCCAACAACAATATTATGAAGAAGACCCCCTCTCAGCTCTTCAAGTAACTATGGATGTGTCTACTAATTGGTTAAATGAGTGAAATAAAAAATAACTAACTTAGAATAGTAACACAAGGCCACCTTACAAGAGCATACCATAACAAAAGTAGAATGGGCCATGGAAGAGATGTTTAATATGATGAATACCTTGGATTAGTATAAGGTAAAGGGAGATGAAGTATACATTAAAGTCATCAAGGTAGAAATTACATATGGGGCATATGATAGTAAGATAATCAATTAAGTTGATCAAAATAAATAAGTTTGAAGACTTAAATTTGATCCCCTTAAAGGGATTGAGCATTGCTCAGTCATATCTGATTATTATAAGGAAAGCCATAAACTAGTGGATCAATAAAATGAGGTCACTAGGATGGTCTTTCACACAACAAGGTGAAAAATTCATCACCTTGATGAAGGATGCTAAAATTACACACCTTTCTAACAAGGATGGCTCCATTATTAGTAAGGATGCCTTCAAGGCCCAATTACAAAAATTTGTGGTGAACTTCCAAAAGAAACCCATGGCCAAATGAGTAACATTTATATAGGAGATGGTATATTTGGTAGCCTCTACCAACTAGAGGATAGATAAGGCTATGGAAATTGATGAAGTTTTTAAGACCTCTCCTAAGCAAACATGAATGTAATGCCCAGACTTATAGTCAAGTTGCTAAAAGAGCCTATAATCGATCTAAAATTGATCAACAGTGATTATAACAAATGCTCCAAACCCTATAAAAGGAAAATTAAATCCCAAAAATAAATTGAAATCACAAGAAACACTACCTCCTTAGCCCCTCTTGGGATATCTTATTCCTCAATTGGTACTAGAACTCTTTCTTTAGCTACAATTGGTTTACATCCATCTTCCTCTATAATAAGATCTTTAGAATCAACTACATCGGTGAGATCTTATCTAAGCTCTTCAATAATGAAATACCCATATAATGGACTCCATCTAGATAAGAATCATGTCCCATGTCCATTAAAATTGCATTATAAAATATTCCCCTATTTTAATAGGGAATATACTCTATATTTAGGATAGAGACATTATCTACTAATAGGTATAGAATATATGGTTCTTTTTTTTAACCATTTGATGCATTCACTGACCTATATTTATGGATTTTGCCCCTTTATTATAATCCAGAGACATAATTTTGTGACATTAATTCAAATGGAAATAAAATTCCTATAATTAACTCACTGTTTTCATTATTTTCATGTGTTCTTGTTTCTCACGTTTTTCTAATAATATATAATCTCATTTATTCAATGGTTAAAATCTAGAAGTAGAGTTTTGAATGCATATTATTATTTTATTATTTTATCTAGGCTAAAAAAGTATATTATGTATGCTCTATTTTCTTCCTATGCTACTAGTAAATGTGTTTAAAGCAATTTAGTATGGGTAACATTTTAAAGCATGTTGTTCAGGTATATACATTATATCTACCCTAGAATTATTGTTTACACTTATGATATTTTTGGGTCTAAGTACTAGGATATCATAGTTATTATTTTATTTGTTATTTATAGAAACAACTAAAGGGGATTTATTGGTCTTTGTTGTAAAGAAAACTTTCTTTTCTACCCTACCTTGCTGATTTAACAGTTTTGGGAATTTTTGAGTTTTATTCCTAATTTAGTTAAGGGTCTAAGTTAATTAAATTAATAAATAAATATGCAATAATTAAGATACTTATTTGTATAATTTTACTATAATTTTAATCTTTTTAAAAATAGTAATAAGAGAGATAAAATAAAACTTATCTATAAACTAATTGAGATAATTGAGACAGAGTTTGGAATTCACTGTGTAAGACTTGGACACTATCACAAATCAGGTTTTAACCTTCATTTTGTTAAAGGATAATAGCATCTAAATAGGACACCCTAGGTTCTAGTGTTATATTCCTCTTTTTTCCACTATTTTCTATGACACCTAAGATTTTTAAAGTTTTTGTAGTTGTGTCTATGTTGAGCCTACCTATGAAGTTTTGATTGCTAGACGTCCAAAGAACTAGCTATAGAGTTGATTTAGTCTTCAAACCCTAAAATCCATTATGATTTGACCAAATTTGAGAAAGAGGGGGGGGTTAGTGTGTGTAAGATGAACTGAACATGTATCCACAACCTTTGTGTGGGTACACTGCTTACATACCAATACTCTGAAGAGGAATCAAGCCATATGTAGTTCTCTCACTTGATGTGATTTGTGAAATAGTGTGTATGAATATGAAAAATTCTAAACTAGGTGTGCTTGAGGTGGCTAGGGACAAGTGTAAGGATTTAAATAAGCTTGTAGTTGTATTGGATGGATGTATACAAATAATAGGGAAATATGACTAAGTAGTCTTGCTTGTATTCTTGCTTTCTTTGTGATATTTGCTAAACCCCTTGTAAATTAACTTTGAATTGGTTTTTATAGAGATCTATTGGTCATGGGTAAACCAGAAGGATGATAAGAAAGAAGATAGGAACTAGAAGGAAATAGCCATTGGTAGTAAAAATGCACTTGGATAGGAGTACCATAAATAGACACCCTAAGGTCCAGTGCTAAAGTCCAGGTTGGGTGATATTGCCCTGAAGGAATAAGACCTAGGGGAATGGAATCATCATTGGAATTACTACCTAACAGAGGTGGAAATTACTATTTTGAAGGCTATGGATGATTGGGAATCAGTGAAAACTTATTTATGAGGATCGTGAGAGTAAACAAGAGGGACATATGGGTTGGGTGTCACAAGCCACAATCAAGTTACCAATTTTCAAATTTTATATGACTACATTTGTGCCCCCCCCTTTATTATAGTGATTGCAACTAAAGCAAAATACTAGGATAAAGGAAAAAAATAGAAAATGTGCCTGAACTTACCTGCAAGGGTGAAGCCCATGAAGATGTGTGATGGTAGGTGTGCATAGAGATAGCACATTGTGAAATGTAAATATGAAAGATAAATAAAGAGCATATTAGTTCTTACTAAAAATATTGTATCTAAAATAAGAATGTAAAAGCTAAGTAAGAGAGAGAGGAAGAGAAAGGAATAAATACACCTCATTGGGTATGCAAACCAATACAAAATATATTATGATGTTGAGTGATGCTAGATGATGTTGAGTAATGTTGGGTGTGTGTTTATACCAAGATTAGTATCACTAATGGAGTTAAGTGCTCAATTCCTCTAGAGTGGTTTAAGAATGAAAAGGGTGGTACTTTGGCTCCATCATCACCCATTAAGTAAATCTATGTGATAATGCATGTGTTAATAAATGTTTAGATTATGTGCCCAATCCCTCTAAGTAGGTGGCTCAAGAATATAAAGTCTAGCTATTCCTTTGGTTCCATCATTGCCCTATGAAGTAAAGCTATCAATTGATATTGGTATGAAATGTGTGTCATATGAGATGGCTTTTGAAGCCCATGAATGATCTATAATCTACTAATGTGGTGTGGATAGTTGAGTGTATGCTAAAAACTAATCCAGTCTTGGCCACTCCAAAAGGTGGAGATTAGGTTTGTGTGAAATCCACTCTAAAATGATGCCAACCACCTATATATGGAATAAGGGATGCAAATGCTAAGAAATGCCTAGGTAATGTAATGAACTTGAAAAGAAAAGAAGAC
>JARHVA010010989.1:0-105067 GCA_037957365.1 Torreya grandis
GTGTGGCTATCATTACTTGATGGGGGTTGGATCTCTCTCTCTCTCTCTCCTCCTCTCCTCTCTCTCTCTCTCTCTCTCCTCTCTCTCTCTCTCTCCCTCTCTCTCTCTCTCTCTCTCCTCTCTCCTCTCTCTCTCTCCTCTCTCTCCTCTCTCTCTTTCCACATTGTATCTCTCTCTTAGATTTTTTGACTCTCTCAAGTACTCTCTAATTTTGAAGAGAAATAAACCCCTAATTTTGACTAAGGTTAAACCTTATCAAAATTTATAAGAACTACCTTTTGATGCAATAAGATGTTTTTTTTACCTATCTCTTGCCTTATATTAGTGCTTTAGCAAGTTTTTTGCATGATGATCTTGTGAAGGAGATTATTCCTAGGCCATTATAACTTCTACTTACCTCTTTTGAGGTTTTTTCAATCTAATTTTTAGGTATAAAACTTATGTTATTATTTGCATAAATGGATGTTTAGTGTGAGTCTTAAAATTAATCTTTACTTCATTGATTTCTTGGTGAACCTAGTTCATGAAATACTTATGCAATTAGCTAGTTTGTGAGATTGTGTGAGCTAACATTTTCTTATGCTGATCTAGTGTGGGTTCAAGCATATGAGTGTCTCATTTAAATTTGGTGCATCACCTTTTATATTTTTTAGGATCCCTATTCCCTAATTTTCTAACCCTTTTCCCTAGCAGTAAACATTAGTATAAATGATCCATCAAGAGGAATCCAGCCTTCTCCAAAGGTTCAAAATCACCATAGGATAACCACAACCTAAGTTTGTTCCCATGTGTGGATCAATTAGAGAGAGATTAAATATTCCCTCTCTAAGGGTGAAAATTGATGCCATAATTTTTTTTGTCATGCAAGGTGGGACACTTTTATTATGCACTAAGTGAAGAGTTTTGGTGTTCTCTTCATCCAATTAACCTTTAGAAGCATATGTGTAAAACATAAATGGTGACTCCATGTATTAATCATCTTGTATAAGTAGCCCAAGTTCCTAATCATTAGTATCTAGTGACTTCAAATGACAATTAACATCTTGGTGCAGAGTATTATATATCTTTCATGCCAAAGATGACTACAAGGTTAGCTTCTATAGGTATTCCTTTTAAATTTGTTAAATTGCCTTTAAATTTAGTAAAAATGTTAATTATTTTAAATATACATCCATATAAAAGGAAATTTATTCCTACATTAATTTTAGAACCTACCTCTATAAGAAGATCTTTGTTGAATCCTTTTATTACCATGGTAGCCCCTAGAGCTTTTTCCTTTTGTGGATTTTAATGGATAAAGTACTTTAGACCTCCCATAATATGATCCTATTCTATTAGTAGATCTTAAAATTTCCCCCTATTTCAAAGGAGATAAATCTACAACCCCTTCTAAGCACCTCATTGATGTAGCTACTTTTGGTAATATTTATATTGTCAATGAGGAAACTATGGCTATTATGTTGTTAGCCATCTCTTTTCAAAGAAAATTCCTATATTGGTATAGAAGACTTACTAATAACTCCATCACATCATGGGATCAGTTAAGAGATGCATTATGAAAAATAATTGAAGACAAAAATGGCCATTTATCACTTGAAAAACAACCAACCATAATCAAGTGGGCTCCTCATGAAGTCATGCAAGATTTCAATACAAGGTTTTCAAATACATGGGATAGGATCTTAGTCTCTATTAGGCCTACTCATAAATTTTATTTCCTTTACTACCTAAAATATCTAAAATAGTGACATTATATCATGATCTAGTCTATGGGGGGAAACACATTACCAAATGCTTATGAGGTGGCAATCAAAGTAGACAATTATCTAGTTCAAGCTGGAAAACTTATTCCTAGACCACCAATGCCTTTGTTCCCTAAAATTGACCACCTTCTTATTTATATTCCTCCCCTTACTATCATTCCTCCTATGCCAATACTTTCTACCATACCAAAACCAAAGCAAGAAAAGGCTTCTCCTAGTCAATCTAGTGATTCCCAAGAACATAAGAATTTCTAAGAGCTTAAGAGCATGTTTCAATCCTTGGGAAATGAATTGGTAAAAGTTTATTAGGTAGAAAGACTAATTTAATATACCTTATTGAACTACATATTAGCCTCAACAAAAATCTTATCAAGCAAATAGGCCACCCTACAAAGTAATTTTTCTAAGGACAAGACCAATAACAAGTCCAAGGATAAGGGCAACCTAAATATGTTAGGCAAAATCATTATAATCCAAATGCTACAAGCACCTCTAATACTTTGGTCCCTACTCAAAAAAATATTTCTCAAGAAGATAAAGGGACCATACCTTGGAATTAATCTTTTGGTCAGTTTATTTTCCCAAACACTAAATTCAACTAGGCTTTTAATGATCAATGGTATCAAGCTACTAGTTATGGGTACAATAGAACTCTTACGAATCAAAGTGTAGAGGCACCTAAGATTAAAAAAAACTAGAGAGAGTCTCCACAAATCTAAGTCTTTAATGAGGGACTAGATGAATTGGGTGTACAATGTTAAAATTATGAATAAAAAGAATGTTATGTATCCAATGAATAGGCTATTCTATCCAATCATATATTCTAGTAGCATCTAATAAAAAATTTAAAAGAAGGAATGTGGATGGTAACCAAGAAGTCAAAGAGCTTCCTTCCATCACTCTTTTGCTATCAAAACCAAAATAACCTACTACTTCTCCAAAGGTTATAATAGATCAAAAGAATTAGAATCAAGCTAATGCCTTTGTGCCCTAAAACTTAAAATTTCAAAGTATAGATGTGTCTCTCAAAGCAAAAACAAAAAATTAGTGGTCCATCCATCAATATTGTTGAATAAATGAAAAAATCCAATGTGGGTGTTCCAATGTGGGACATGATTTCAATACTTAGTCAGGTGGATATCCTTCAAGAAGATTGTTAAATATTAATGTTTTAGACAAGCCACTAGGAAATGAAAATGTAGTTCTTATAGCTTCAAGAATCTGAATGGAACCACTAGTGTTTGGTAGGGTACTAAAGGAAACCACTAAGAGGCTAAAAGGCTTAAGGCTTATATAGGCTATAGGAGATCTATAATGGCTATCCAATTTTTTGGCTTACACCAAGCTATAGATAGACTTATAAATGAAGTTGGGGCTATCACAAACAAGAACACAAATTATGTAGGTACCTCTATTAAATCCAACCATAGTAAAGCAAGTAGCTAAGACTAGACTATTGATTGTATACACAATGAAAAAACAACTATACCAACTGAAAGGATATAACAACTAAATTTAAATCTAGAAGCTAAAGTAATTTTAGATGAAATGAAAGACATTTTAAGAAATAAAAATGTTTCCAAGAAAGGGTTCAAAATCATGCCTACTCTAGATTGAGCTATCTTTCAAAATCAAGACTATTATTTTCTAATAGTGCAATGTTCTAGTAAGAGAGGAGAGAGAGAGAGAGAGATGAGAGAGAGAGAGGAGAGAGAGATGAGAGAGAGAGAGGAGAGAGAGAGAGAGAGAGAGAGAGAGAGAGAGGAGAGAGAGATAGAGAGAGAGAAGAGAGAGAGAGAGAGAGAGAGAGAGAGAGAGAGGAGAGAGAGAGAGAGAGAGGAGAGAGAGAGAGAGAGAGTAACATGCATAGATTTTTTTTGAGCATGTAGAGTCATCCTATGTAATGAAAATGTTTCCAATGAAATCATAAACATGTATATTTTTAACCACATATGAATGCATAAAATTGAGAAACTATTCTAAATAATTCACAAAACAACTAAATCACTAAACAAATCAAACCCTAGCATGCATACTACCATAAATAAATAAAGAGTTTCACTTTGAAAATAAAATCTCTCTCATATATAAATTTAAAGATATGTACATAATTTATACCAATTTATTTTCCAAGCTAAGAGGAAAGAGAGGAAAAAAGATCAAGTTGTGTGCAAGCTGAGTCTAGACCAAGAGATAAAAAAAGTGAAGGAGGTGAAGGAGAAGCCACCAATATGTGGAAATGCTAATGCAAGGAGAAAAAATTGGTGCAATGGGAGTATTTAGGGAGAAATAAGAAACCCAAAATCATTAGGAACACTATCAATATCAATGAGAATCACCAATAATAGTTATAGCAATGTAGAACATCCCCTATCATAATGGAAGCTATTGTGCCAAGCAAGAATATAGAGAGATTCAAGAAGGCAACTAGGATTCCAATGGAATAATAAAGTGATAGAGATAAAATAAACTAATTAAACAAGAGAGAGTCTTAAATTAATGAGAATGAGGCATATATCCCAACCAAATTTACTAAAAAAACCTAAAACTAGCCATTTTTTTATCATTTAGGTCCAAACTAATACTTTTTCACACGTTTTTACCTAGGCCACAACCTAGGACATGGATTTTTTGAAGGAAAAATACAACTTAGGCCATTTTTTTCCTTCAAATGATCCAAAACATTGGTTAAATAGGGGTTAGACTAGTCAACAAGGTCTTAAAAGGCCCTAAGGGGTCTTTAGAGGGCCTGTCTTACATGTGAAAGGGCTAAGATGGACTAAGGATGTATGGAGGGTAATAATATCATGTAGGAGAGGTCCAAGTGAGTGGAACATGTATCAAATTTGGATTACCAAGGTTGGTAGTCTACATGTAAGCTAATGTATAATTATAGGGAGGAGTAAGGTCATAAGAAGTATTGATTACATATGACCTTGAGGTACAAATAGTTGGTATTAAAATGAATAAGGAGTGTTGTGCAATACCTAGAAGCCACACTAAAGCAAAGGAACGAAATAATGAAAAAGATAAAATGAAATAATACCTACACTTACTAGATAAAGATGGTGGCAAAATAATTTGATAATATAATCCATAGGTGAGAGTGCAAATGTTGTGCAATCCAAAATCCAGCTCTAGCTTAAGCTCCAGCTCTAGCTCTAGCTCCTAAAAATAAGGGACAGAAGGGATACCAAATCAAATCATACTATCCAAAATAAAATTAACTAGGGCATCAACCCTAGTGTTCTCCCTACAAGGGATATGGGTGAACTAGACATCCTTGAAGAAAGAGAGCAAATCATACACTACCTCAAATAAGGGGATAAGCTTAGATCTAAGGATGACTTAGAATCTATGAATTGAGACATGACTAAAAATGAGTTAGAGAATAACTTCACATAGCATGTGCCTAACTCATGGTCATTGATCAAGGGTACTAATGATTATATCATACTAAACAACATTATCCATCTCACTGGTAAGGAAGAAACTAGCTATAATACGCTCATGGCCCCTATGGTTCATCAATAACTTAAGCCATAACTATTAGTCTTGGGTTAAATTGATTATCACCATATATGTGAATCACCATTGATAGGTGCACCATGATGGGGATCAAGGATGCAAGATCGATAATTACCATAAGGTCATCTCAAAACAAGGTGGTATAAGTAGGTTACATGAAGGAAACAAATAATGAAACCAAGCCCTAATCATAGTGATTTGACTAACACTAGCCATGGTGAGAGGTAATAAGGAAAAGTGGGGGAAATTCAGAGAAGATGAAAACCAATCGATAAGACTAGATCAAGTCTTGAACCACTACATCTAGCTAATGACCCTACCTATAACCATGATGAATAAGAGAGAGGGAGTTATAATGGATCAATTATGGAAAAGTAGAAAAATGACCAGCTAAAATAAGTACATCAAGTAACTTCTATCCTTGGTTGCCCATGAGATGGGGGATGGGCCCGAGAGGTCAACAAGGAACCAAAAGGGGTCTTAGGAACCAAAATGGGTCCAAATCAAGCCCAAAGAAGGCTTAGATTAAAAAATAGTGGCTTATAATGTGATTTTAATGTGTTAAACCCCCTAATATGGATTTTTAAAACTCTAAAATTCAAAAATAGGTAAACCACCTAACCAAGGGCCCATAAGGTGCATTCTATAAGGAGTACACGGGCCTGATAGGTTAGAGGACCTATAGTTACATGAGACTAGAAGAGTCCCAAAACACACCAAAGGAGGCCTCAAAGATAGAAATAGACCCTTCCATTACATCCACAATGGGCCAAAACCTTTAAGATGAAGGTTAGAGGGTTTTGGGAGCCAAAATGGGGCAAAATAGAGACCCAAAAAAGGGCAAAAACTAAGATTTTGGCCTAGGCCATAGATTTCTTAGGAGAAACTCATGGCTTGGACCCTTAGAGGCCATTTTTAGCCCATTAACCTATGGCTTAGGCTATAAAGGGATAAAAAATAGGCTAAGGGAGCCTAAAAGGGGCTCAAAACTTGCCCAAAATGGAAGGGAAAGGGAAAAAACAAGAAAAGAATGTTTGTGAGCTTGTCAAAACAATTTTTTATTATTCCACAAGGTGCATAATTAGTCCAATGTCACATTTATATCTCATGCAAATGTAAAGAGGAATTGAATTTTTAAAGGTAATAAATACATCTCAATCAGTATATCCATCACCATTAGGCAAGGGTCAACCATGAGAAAGTGTCTTAATGTTGATCACAATGAGAGGCGAGGAGGGGTGGTAAGAAGCCCATGATAGACAAAGACTATCCAAGGAAGACTAGAGAAAGTTGTAAGCAATAACAAACACTAACCCACACTATATACATGTGCTTTAAAAAAGGTGAGAGGGATTAGGTAGAGGGATAACTACTAGCAAGTAGTAACCCAACCAATGAAAAGAAGCAAAAGAATTTGCTTCTATCCTAAGGTGCATCTAAAGAGGAGTGCATAAGATAGAAAACAAAGGAGATCCTCCAAAGTTTTATGATAGATGCCATAAGAGGGGAAATTCACCAAATGAGGGCTTAGGAAGGGTATTTTATTAAACTTTAATGCTCACCAAAGCACCACAGGCCCAAGCCTAGGCCTACCCCCAAGGGCAAGATACCACTTCCCCTTAGCTAGAGGTATACCCTCAAGGTAGGCCACTACGTATCCTATTAAGAGGACAAACTATAAGGGAAATAAAGGAGGAAGGAGATGGATCATCCATATCCTTAGGTTCACCATTCATGAACTGAAGCACATGAGTGTCAAATGTGGGATCACTATTGGTGAACAAGAGCTCTAAACCCAAACAAGTAAGAGGATGGTGGCATGTAAGGTGTGCAAGCATGAGCTTCTAGTAAGTTCTCATCTCATTGATTGAGTTGTGTTCTATACCATGGATGGAATATCACTCAAGATCAAACTCAATTACTCTAGTGGCCTCAATGAGATACGCATTGAGAGAGCTAATACTCTAATGGGAAAAGTGTGATAAAAGGGTAAGTTTAATTTCTAGGTAGACATCTTCGAATAGGTATCTAAAAAGAGATGAGTTTTCTTGGCATCAAGGAGAAAAATATGGAGTCATCTAATGCATTCTAGAATTTGATGGAATGAATGTTGATTGGTACTCATCTAGATCAAAATGTTCATCTTTGAAGAAATGAGACTCAAAAATAGGGGTTGTATGACAATCTACAAGCCCCCATGAGGAGACAGTCAAAGCCTCACCTGAGGGATTTGTCTTTATATAAATCAATGCCCATAGATCTGGGTAAACCTCCATGGTGTGAAGCTCACCTTCATACATAAATTACACCATGCAAAATGTTATGTACATGACGTCCTACATGGTAGCAATCTAAGGATGGCTGAGCATCATGTTGTATGAAATATCCAAGTCTAACACACAAAACTTGATTATGACTATCTTAGGGCCATACTTGATCTAGAGCTTCATGTTCCCCACCAATATAATTATGTCATAATTAAAACCAACACAATTATGGGAAGAATCAAAGAACTTTTCCCAACTTATCCAAAGCTCATTAAATACACATATGGGCATGATATTCAACACGGCTCCTTCATCCATGATGCACCTCTTAACATGATAATCATCGATGGAGGTCTTGATATAGATAAGTAACCTATCCCTCTTTATTGTAATCAAATCATATAGCATCGAGGTGGGGTAAAAAGAGATAACAAGAGGGGAAGGGTTCTTGGATGCATCAGAGTTGAAAAAAACTTCAACATCATCCCATAGTGAACCCTCATGAGAGAAACCAAACACATCAAAGATGAGGCCCCTTTGATCAAGGAAAAGGTGAAGAAGGTCCCAAATGGAGATCCTAGTGGAAAGGCCCTATAGCTCCTCTATGATGAATTAAGGACATTATCTAGCATGGGGAGGGATGTTATGTTGAAATTCAAATCTAACTTTGGGGTTCCTTGCCCCCATGGGCTAGATGGGAGGTCCAACACCACTAGTCTCTCCAATAATGTTAGTGGCCTAATTGGAACACTTGTTGACAAAAAAATCATACCCATTAGAGGTTATGTCAATAGTATTAATATCCTTATTACTCTTGTGGTTGGCATTCCCTTTTGGCCCAACCTAAGAAGAGGAGTCAAAAGAGGTAAAAGAGCAAGAAGGAGAATGAGGGATCTTAGCCTTTTTCTTCTTTTTTTCTCATTACCATGGTCAGGTAGAGGATCTTTAAAAAATTAAATTTATAGTTGGAATATACAAGAGGATAAATTTGATATATAGGTGAGGCTTGCACACTAGACTACTAAGTGGCACAACTGTTATCATTTTGCTCCCTCATCTAATGGAAGTTACAAAACTTGATAGGGTCATAAGAAAACACAATCTATTATTTTGTTATGTTTGATTTATAATCCTTATTTTTATTTTTCTTCTTGATCAAATAATTCACCTCATGGTTGTCATTCTTCTTGGGAGAAGAATTAGTGACACCATCACCAATCATATTGGGGTTACGATCATGTAAATAGGATGACTTTTGGGAAGGAATGGGACACATGCCTGCATACATCTAAAATACTCTAATATTTAGACACTCATTAAAAAATTCATCATAAGATGTGGCTTCACATGTGATGACCTCAAAGTGCACCTCTTTGCTCAATGCTCATGTGAACATATCATAAAGCTGGTCATCGAAGAACCTAGTCTTGCATGTATGAATGGTTGAATGCCATCTACACACAAAATCAAAGTTTGACTCACCTTTGGCCTACACCATGGAGGTTAGTGACTATATGATAAGGTTAAAGGGTTTATAAATATTGAAATATTAGAGGAAGTCATCTATAAGGATCTAGAAACTAAAGAGAGAATTTGGAGGCAAATTTTAAAACCAAACAAGAGCTTTGGCTCATAGAGAACAAGTGAAGAGATTCAACATCATGCCTTTATCCTATTCCCAATCCATAAACACCATCATGAATTCCATAATATGCTTTATAGGACTATAATCCCTTATCCTATTAAACTTGGGTAGTTTATGTATAAGAAGAGGAAAGTAAATAGCATACACCCATGGTTCTAGAGGATTGAAATAGAGATCCTTATAAGCATAGTTGATATTAGGTTGGTAATGAACTCTAAGAGGGGGATCATTATAGTGATGATGTTTCCTATGCCCATATGCATCACCATGACCATGAACATGGGGAGGATGATGTTGAGGCAACTCTTGATAGGAAAGACACTCGTGATGGAAATCATCTCTATCATGAGGTGGGAAATAGCCATGTAAAGTGTGATGATCCCCATAGGGATCATGGGAAGATGTGGCATACTCATAGAAATGGTCATAATAAGCAAAATCTCCCTAGTGCTAGTCACATTCCATCAAATGAGGGTCAACTAGTGTCTATTGTTGCTCCTGATATGCATCCCATACATATCTAGTCTACAAGTGGTGATTAAAATTAGGATGCTGATTGAAAACTCTAAAATAAGGGCTAGAAGGATAGGAAAAATATTAGTGACAAAGATATCTCCCTTAGTGGGAATACCTATGATCCATAGAATGGACATGAAGATGTTATTTCTTTATATTCTCCTACCAAGAAAGAGGCAAGGGACCTTCTGGGTGAATATTTTGTCATCAACTCACTGATGACAAAATGGGTATATCAACCATAGTATAAACAGATTTATGCCACAAAAAGTGTAGGTTTACCACATATTAATGAGATAAATATCTCCTCTCATCAAGGGGAGGTTACTTATGAATCACTTATATGCTATATATGTATATAAATAAATACAAAATAATACTCAGGGTAGTATAACACCATCCATCTCTCTTTCTCAGAGATGATGTTCAAGGAACAAAAGAAGGAGGTCCTGGTCAATGGCTAAAAGCATTCCTCTTCTTTCAGAAATGGTATCTAGCGCATAGAAAAAAATCTCCTGAAGTAGTAACAAAGTCCACAAAGAAACCCACAAAAGCACAAAGTCTTTCATTGCCTCCTTTTTTGATTCAAAACACACATAACAATAGAGTGAAACAAAGCCCAAAGTCTTTGCTTAGAACTACAATGGATAAAAGGGTCACCAAGATAAAAGTAACTCAAAGTCTTTCTTTTATCCTTTAGAAATGTCTTTAGATAATTTAAATACACACACTTTGCTTATTAAATCAAATATATGAGAGATTATCAGGAAAGAGAATGTAAGAACCATTTCCTAAGTAACACAAATTACTTCAACACAAAGTCTAAAATTAACCTATTTCTCATTCATTTAATAAAATATGATTTACAAATTAAGCACAAAGTCTCAAGAAGTGTCTCAATTTTAGTAGAGTTTTTGCTCTCAATTATCCATAGATATTTTATAATAGAGGTTTCCTCTATATATAGGGAGAAACCTTCAAATTTGCAAAAATATTAAAATATTGAAAACCTAGTCAAAGATGAGTCATTGTTGACTTGGGATATTTTCTAGATTTTTACATGTAATTACATACTACAAAAGTGCAAGTATTTTTACATGACAAAATTACATGAGAAGAAAGAAAGAAGAGAGAATGGAGGAATAATTCAAATCTTACAACTAGACTTCTTAAATGAGCATCATACATGGCAATTGATGCCTGAATTCCTATACTGTCTGGTGCAATGGTATTCTTGAAGATTACTTTAGCTCTGATTGTAGCATCTTTCAATGCTGTGATTGCTTTAGCATGACTAGTTAACCTAGATATTAGATTATCTAGAGTTAACTAAGTATCTAAAATATTATCCATAGAAGTCTTTGAAAATGTTTTCTCTTTAAAATCCCTTTGGATCATACCTTTGAATTCTTGAATCATCTCTTTTACTAAAGAAATTGATTATCTCTAGAGGTGAGTTCGCAAGGCAATTCCTCCAGTCTGTTCAACAGGCTAGTGTCACTTTTCTCACTAGCATCCTTGGAAGACTCGAGATCTTCGATCAACTCCTTAAGTACCTAGATTTTATATTTCAGTGATTCTTTGACTTCAACATAGGAATCTTTGTTGGCAATGACATTGATTGATACGAAGGTGCATTTCTTCAGAGACTTCATCTCTACCCACTTGCTAAGATATTTATTTGCACTGTCAATATCTTGAGAAATAAGAGAGACGAGGTCTTCTAAATTTGTCCTTATTTTCTTCATCTTCTCTATCTTTTCAGCAACCTTTGTAAGCAAGGAAATTCCTTGTGTATGCATCTTGTCTATATAATCTTCAAGTACTTACCCTTTCATGTAGGTTTTCTCTAATTTTTGGATAATAGGATCATCTATGGAAAAGGCTTCTAAGGTCACTGATTTAGGAGCAAAAGTGAATCTCTTGACTCCTACAGTCAATTTTTTTGCCTTTTCCTTGTAATAATCTTTCATCTCTTTCTCCCTATCAAATTTTTGGACCATGATATCCATTGCTGATTGTAGGTCACTCTTCGCACCCTTGTGAGTTAACTTCCCCAACTCAACATGAAAAATAGAATAGTTGCTCATGTCAAAATACTCTAGGGTTACATCCTGTGGAGGTTTGGATATCTCCAAAAATTTGTGCCCCTTTTCCTCAACCATCTTTGAAAGGATCCTTGGTTTCTTAGGGGTCTTAGCTTTCACTGGCACTATTTTGCCAAAATCAAAGTCATCTACAGAGATGGCTTGCTTCTTCCTTTTGGGTGTGAATGTTGATAACCAAGGTGGGAGAGTAGAAGCACTTACCATGGCAACAGTCCCTACAACTTGTGTTATTGGGCTAACATCTGCACTACTAGTGGGAATAGTAGGCATAGTGGGTGTAGCAGGTGAAATTATATCGGCTACTAACTGGTCGATGGTAGAACTATCTCTGATATTGAAAGAAGGAGATGAGAGACTAAGGATAGATCTTGAGGATTGAAGGACGTCTCCAAAATTACCTTAAGGATCACAATAAATAAATTTAGAAAGAGAGGTGGCTCCAGAAGAAGGAATGTTGATGGGAGAAAGAGGTAAAAGAGATGCCATAGGGGATTGGAGTGGTGAAGAAGAAACCATTGTAAGTGGTTGTGCCCCTTCTTAGGGAGATAGAGTTTCAGTTCTCTATGGCTTTGAATGCCTGTCATCCATCTCCATCTATTCCACTACCTATTCTTGAGTGCTTTGTTCTCTTGCCCTCATAGTTGTTGATGTTGGCTCCTTCTTAGTGCCCTTCGATTTCTTTGACACAAAGATGATCCTAGGCTTGTGGGGCTTAAAAGGAGAAGGAACGTCCCCTTTATTATTAGTCTTGTTCTCTACTCTCTTCTTGGTTTCTTCTTGGAATTTAGCCTCTGATCCTATGATAAATTCTTTCAATGTGATTCCTTTGGCCGCTAGACAATCATTGGTGTTAGCCAATATTAGTTTGAATCTCATCTTTAAAGAATTCAACTCCTTTTGGGACCACTGAATTGGAGGAAGAGGAGAATTAGTAAACTTTTTAGCTAGTTATTTGCTGTTAATTATATTTTTATTGTCAACCAAATTAGGGAGAATATCTGTAAGCCCTAAGTAGTCAATCTGCTCTAAAATCAGTCTGTTGTAGTCCATTCTTCTGATCTCTTCCACTATTCTAAAGTCTATCTAGATGTCTTCAATCATGGGCTCATGAAACTGAGTCTTTCTTCTGATCATATCCTTGACACCCCTGTAGTCAAAATTGGGCCTTCTCTTAAACCGCTTCATGGTGAAGAGTTGCATTTTTGTCTCCATTACCCTTGCTTTGATGGTAGTTAAAACTGAGTATCTACCAATTTATATTAGGAACCTAAAACCTAGCTTCTTCAGTTCTATTTGCTTAGTGTGTACGATAACAATCTATCTACACAACTCCATTAAGACTAATTTATCAGAAAAAATTCTGGGGAGCATATAGGGATAGCCTTGGAAAAAGCCAACCCATAGATAGCAAAAGGAGGGGAATTATAAAAACATGTAGCCAAAATCATTGACAACCATCCAGGCTTCATCTGATACTCTTTTCTATTCTAGTTGAGGATAGGCATAAAAATACTACAAAAAGGCATCATTTACCCTCCTAAAGTGACAAATTGATCTTTTTAGTGTCAGCTAAGGGTAATATGAATAAACTAGGAAGGTTCTTCTTTCTCTTGTTGTCAAACCTAGAAAGGTTCACATTGAAGCTACAATGTATACTAAGTACGAAGTCATATATAACTTTGAAGTAGTAGACACCTTTGTCAATTGCTCATGAAGAGCGTCATTGATCTACTCACCCTAGAAGATGACTTGTTTCCCTTGTAGAATTATCTTAATAAAGGGATACATCCATTTGTGGAATTGGGAAGAAGATGATAGACCTCATACTTTGCTGAGAAGAGTAATTAAGTCACTAACTTCCTCTATAAAATCACTTCTCAAAAAAATTTGTGGCCATCTAGACAAGTTGGCTCTAGGAGTCTTGAGCCATCTATTGTTCATCACCTTTTTTGCCCTCTTGATATCTTTGTCATACTCTTTATGTGCCTCAATGAAGTTAATTTTTAGCACTTCAATAGTAGGAGGGCACATGAAAAATTTATCGATAAATTTATGGTCCAATCAAATTATCATGTTGCCACTGGCATCTAACACTATCCTAGTCTCTCTATTGTAGAATTAAGTGCACTAGAGGATGAAATCTATGTGGTGCACCACTATAGGGAAAGAGGATACTAGATGGATGTTGCTCTTGATTATTCTTTTCATCTCTGAGCTCGAGTTTGTCTCTTTGGTCCTCTCTATGAACTCAGCCATATCCATGTGGCTGATCTATGTATCTCTAATGTCGTCGACATTAGAAGTGATTGAGGTGATTAGGAAAACACCTTTATACTGGTACTTCATGGCCTTTGACTTCTTTAGAGAAGCTTTAGTCATTAGGATGAGCCTTTATTGAGAGGATGTCGATGAAGGAGGATCCTTAGGGGGAACTGTGATAAGAATCATGATCATGTAATTAGGAAAGAATTGGTAATTTAGGGAAATTGCATGTTGGGTGATCATGACCAAGGAAGGGCACTTGACAGGGCCAAGGTGCAAGCACATTAGAAAGGGAGAGGAAAATGGGGATGAGGCATGAAAAATGGAAGGACTAAAAACTCTCTAGAGTTAGAGAAAATGGAGAAAAAGGATGCAAGGGCAGCAAAATTTCCTGCCCTAACATGTGGGATGGTCTGCCTGCATAGGCAACAAAATTTGCCACTCGTGCATGTGAGATGGGAAAATGCTTCGGCGACAAAATTTGCTACTTATGCATGTTGGGAAAGAACATGTAAGGGTGGCAAAAATTTTTGCCCTTACAGGTAGGAAAAAGGTGTAATGGCAAAAAAATTTGCCACCCTTACACGTGGTTGAGGTAACTTACATCGGTGGCAAAATTTACTATCAGTGCAAAAAAAATGGAGTTAGGGTAGTGAAAAATTCTGCCCTTACATGGGGTAGGAAGACATGGAAAAAGGGAGGGCAGCAAAAATCACCACCTTAGCATGGAGGAAAAGGATGAAAAGGATAATGGGGAGGAAAGGAAGAGAAGGAAAGGAGTACAGTGGGAGGAGAAAGGCATCCTAATGGGAAGAAAGGAAGAGGAGAAAAAGGAAACCCAAAAAAAATCTAAAAAGAGGAAAGAAAATGAAACAAAACATAAAAATAAATACCTACCTAAAAAATAACACATTATCAGAACTTGAATCTGATGAAACACGCTTCTTCCTACTTGCTGGATCATCTAGAGATAGAGGGCAGGAGGAGGATTGGAAGAAATAAATTAAAAAAAACCAAAATGAGATTAAAATGGGTGAAAATTGACTCCAACCACTTGACACACATATCCATAAATTCCATGCATGAAAAATGAGGTAGTGTAGGGGTGGAAAAATTCACCGCTCCTACACTGAAATTTAAAAGACATGCAGGGGTGGCAGAATTTGCTACTCCTGCATGGAAAGAAAAAAATGCAGGGGCAGTAAAATTTTATGCTCTTGCATTTTAGATGCAAGGGTAGAAAAATTTGCCACTCCTTCATGGAAAAGAAAAATAAATGCATTGGCGACAAAATTTTCCACCTTTGCATGAAAATGGAAGGAAAAAGACTAACTCTAGGAAAAGGGAAATTTGTCCCCTAGTCGCATCAAGACTGTAACAACTTTTACATTTTGGAGAAAATGTAACAAAGAGACATTATAAACTTTGAATGATGCCAGTTGAGTAAACATGAGAACAAGAAAAAATTGTCTCAAAAAATGAACTTATAGAGAAAAAGGTGAAATAGACATGTTTCGTAGGGGTTGTTCCAAAAATGAGCTAAGCTGATTTTGGAAACAATAGCTGGCTCTTATTGGGGAACTTCTATTTGATCGAATTGATTCACAAGAGTAAAAACTAGTCTCTAAGTGCCTTCATCCAATCCATTGGGCTATGGAGTCACACTAAAAATGAAAGAAAACAAACAAAACATAAAAACTATACAAATATACAAGTGAATCCATCTAATCTTCAAAGATTGAAATGCTTCAAGTGCTGCCCACTGTGGGGCAGTGAAAATGGTGTTCCATCTTGATACTCTAGCAAGAAGCTATTCTCACCATAGAGTTATCGAATGGTAAATGGACCTCTCCACAAAGAATCAAATTTGCCATGTATTCCCTTTGGTTCTCTCCCCTTGTCCCACAAAAAGACTTGATCTCCAATTTGAAAATCATAAACCTCAGCCTTTTTGTCAAATAGTTTCTTCACCTGATTCTGATGTGCCATAATCTAGTCTACCACCATGGTTCATTTCTCACTCAATTCGGTTAGACACATGATCCTTTTGTTAATTTAATTTTTGAAGGTTGAATCTTTGATTGCTTTGGCTAACCTGAGTGATAGTAGTTCTAGAGTGATAGGTATCTCTGCATTCAAGCCATACAGGAGTTGGAATGGTGACATGCTTATGGCCCTCTTGGGTGTGATCTTATCTACCCATAAAGCATCAAAAAATGCTTTGTGCCAAGTTCTTTGATTGTCATCTACCAATTTCTTGATAATAGTAACCAGGTTCTTATTGCTTGATTTTGCTTAGCCATTCTCTTGTGGAAAATAATTTGAAGTATGGGATAGGGTAATCCCATAGTAAAAGTAAAACTATGTAATTTCATGTGAAGAGACATAGGCTGCATTAGCTATTACAATTTTAAGTGGAACCCCAAATCAGGAGATGATATTTTCCTTAAGAAAACTGCACACCACTTTTGAAGTAACATGCTTGGTTGGGATGGCTTCAACCCATTTGGTAAAGTAATTAGTTTCCATGAGGACATAATCATGTCTAATATTTGAAGATGGGTTAATTATGCCAATGAAGTCAATACCCCACTATTGAAAAGTCTCTTTGATTATTACTAGCTTGAGGGGTAATGCAGCCAGTTTAGGCTTTCTGACGAACTACTAACACAATTTGCATATATGCACCTATTTGTTAGCATCTTGAAACAATGTAGGCCAATAGTACCTTGCTCACAGAATTTTATGCACTATCACTAGTGTATAAAAATGTCCTCCATATGCCAAATTATGTAAAGACTCCAAAAGTTTATCTTGTTGTACCATATCGACACAACGAAGAAATACCCCATCCAAGCTTCTTTTATACAAACCATTATCCCATAAAACATAGATAACAGCTTTTAGTTTAACATTTCATTTTTTCTTGTAAGAGAGATGAGCAAGACACTCACCATAGGTTAGAAAATAGGTGATGTCAAAATACCACTCATCAATAGTGGCAACAAAGAGGACCATAGGCATGTCTTCGACCTTCATTTCTTTATTTTTTGCTTGCTTGGGAATATTGTCATCAATCAACTGACAAAGACCCTTTTCCCACACAAGTTTGGTAGGTTTGATGTCTAAATCAAACTCTTGAATCTTGGTAATCTAATTAACCCTCTTTATACCAAACTCCTATTGAGTCAAAATGGACTTCACCATTGTATTAGGCACCAAAACCTCAGTATGTGAATTTAAGATATAAAACTTGAAGTGCTTAACTACTTTGAGCATTACATATGCATGCTTCTCTATGTTTGAATATTTTAGCTCATGAGCTTTGAGTAGATAACTCATGAAGGAAATAGGAGATTCCACACCTTCTTTATTTTATGGAACAAAAATAGCTAAGAGTGTATGTTCAGAAGCATAACTATATATTTTTAAGTCTTTAGTGTAGTTTGGACAAACCAAAATTAGTGTACGAGTGATTACTTCTTTGATGTCTTTGAATGCTGATTTTCCCTCTACAGTCTACTTGAAGGTGGCTTTGCCTTTCATCATATTGACAATGTGGCGAGTTTTCTCAGCGAACTCAGGGATGAACCTTGGAAGAAAATTCACCTTTCTGAAGAAAGAATGAACCACAATTTTGCTGTTAGGTAGAGTAAGCTCTTGGATGGACTTGACTCTTTCTGAGTCAATTTTCATACCTTCTTGGGACACAATATGTCCAAGAAGTTTCCATTCTATCACCCCAAAGATATATTTTTTTGGATTTAGAGAAATACCACTCTGACGACAACATTCCAGTATTCTTTGTAAATGGTGGACATGGGTAGAATGATGCTTTGAAAATACTATCAAATCATCTAGGTATACTACAATGAACTTAACCATTTCATCCTTGAAAGTGAGGTCCATCACTCTTTGAAATATGGCACCTGCATTTATTAGACCAAAAGGCATTCTTCAATAAGTGAAGGTGCCCCAAGGTATGGTGAAGGTAGTCTTATACTGATCTACTTTTCCAATTTCAACCTGATTGTATCTCGAGAAACCATCTAGCATTGATAACATCTCTGAACCTATCACCATCTACAAAACTTGACCCATGATAGGGAGAGGGTAGTTATCTTTTAAAGATGACTGATTCAAGTTCCTAAAATCCAAATAGATTTAAATTTTTCCATTCTTCTTTCTCACAAGCACTATATTGGCAATCCATGTGGAGTGATGGATTGGGAAAATTATCCTAGCATCAAGCATTTTTTGTATCTTAGATAAAATGGTACTTGATATTTTTGGATTATATTTCCTAGGCTTTTGCTTGTAAGGCATTAAGTTAGCCTTAAGAGGAATGTCATGGCAAATTTCATCAGGCCTGAGTGATTTCAAGTCTTCATAGGAATATGCTAAGACATCTATATATTGGCAGAGTAGAGTAACAAACTTGAATCTCTCCTCGAGAGTGCAACATTTCCCAATGTTCACCATCTTGGGATCTCTCTTGGTTCCCAAATTTACTTGATCAAACTCTTGAGAGGAGTTTGAATCCATTCGCTGTTGTTTGATGAACCTATCATAGTTATCAAATAGTTTCTCTAGGGAAACCAGGCCTTTAGGAATCTTATTCCTTTTAAGTTACAGGAACTCCTCACTTACATCTGTATTTTATTCAAACATTGTCTCACATTTCTAAATTTCACTACCTTCAAAATGTAGTTATTTAAAGCTATCTTTTTGCTCCAAGAAAGCAATGATTTGATTGTCATTATTGAATACTTGCCAATGGCTAGCATTATAAGGTACACTTGGTTGAAAGACCAGTTCAATGGTGAACTTGTTTCCTTTAAAGTCTAGGTGGGGAACCAAGAGAGTAGTAAAAATAGCCAATGCATCTACCTGATCATTGAATTCTCTTAGAATGGTAGAGATGCTAAAATCATCAAAGTTTTCAATTTGGTCTCAAACTAGATTACGGTAGTGGCACAATCTTCCATTCTTAGTTTGATAGAGGTTTTTACCTGACAAACCACCAATTCAGCATCCCCTTTAGCATGAAGGAGTTTAATGTCTTTTTCTCTAATGGCCTATAATCCAAGCAACAGGGACTCATATTGAGTTGTGTTGTTGGTGTTGCTAAATTGCAACTTGTAGGATAAAGGAATAATATCTCCTTAAAGGGATACCAACACAACCCTAGCTCTTAAATTGGTAGAGGAGTAGCTGCCATTGAATTCTAAAATCCATACCTCACTAGACACTACTTTTACCTTGAAAACTTATTCATTTGGAGGAAGAGATTCTTCCATGAGTTAATTTGGCTTCACTAATTCTCTTGTTGTGTCAGCTGAATACATTTCTAAGTTGTTACCTATAAGAGTTTCATTAGATGCCTCATGAACTTCATCTATAGATAGGAAGTAGTTACCCATGTTTGAAGACTCAAATAAAATTTGAGCTTTTGGTGCTGATAATTAGGTGACTACATATTTTACCTCTTTTATAGGAAGTAATCTCTTCATAATACCTTGAATTGGGATCCTTGGCTCAGACAAGTCCATGCTTAACTCACCACAAACATCCTTGCAGAAATTCTACCCAAGAAAAATGCCATAAGAGGTCAGAACATCAGCCACTAGAACCATCATTTTTATCCTCTTTCCTAGAAAAGTTGCGAGTGTAAATTGGGCATATTTTATTTGGCGAAAGAGTGGAACTTTCTTTTCCATAGAAAAACACCTCCCAAAAATTTTGGTCAAAATTAGACTAAGAGAATTTACCACCTTGGCAGACATAACATTATCAAAAGCTCCACAGTCTATTATGTAATTACTCAATTTATAACCATTTATCAGTAGGAAAACATAAAAAGGTTCTATTTTCTCAGGAACAATAAGAGGAGTCATGACAAGATTATTTTGAGTGGATTTATCTTTGGGGGAATCATGAGTTACCTTTAAACAATCTTGTCCTGTGGGAATGACTTTATTTTTTACATATTCTACCAACCTATCAAATTATTCAGGGTTGGCTCACAAATACTCAATCTCAGTCATTTGAATCTTAGTATTTTTAGTGTGATCAATTATATCAAATAATTGAAATGAATTTGAGACAGAAGAAGAGGGCCCATCATCTTGATCTTTAGTGGGTGTGGCACTGGTTTGAGAAATAGAGGTGGAAGATATGGGATAGTTTGAGGTACTTACTTTTTTGTTAGTTACCTAATCCTTTGGGTGGGAAGGCAATGGAGTCCCTCATTTAGTGATGGAGACCATTGGCTAAGGTTTTTCTTTTAAACTTCCTTTGTCAATTTGTGGAGCTGACTAGTTTTGAGATTTGGTAAAAATAGTGTAGGATCCATCAAACCTTCTCCTTTACTTCCAGCTTCATCCTGATAATCTAGGAAACCAATATTGGAGTCGCCAGCTAATTCTTATTCCTACTATTCAAAGAGATTAGCATCATCTTGCCGGTCTAACTCAGGTTGGAGTGAGAAATTTTATTCAGCCTCCAAATAACTGACCGCTAAATTGGCAGGTACCACTTCAATGACAAGTTTCCCATGTGGGGGAGGCAGGTGATTTGGTTGCCCTTGGTATTAGGTAGCATTACCCTGATATTACTGATTCTAAAATGTTCTCTTTGGCATATATTAATAAGTGGGAGTGAACATACCTTGATCCATTTGTCTTTTCAAAGTTATCAGTTCATTTGTCAACTTTTACACCATAGGATCTGTAGTGCTTGTAGAAGAACTTTCAGCAGATAAAGAAAATATATTTTTACTGGAGTCTTTTCTAATCTTACCTACCAAGATAAGATCATCCTCAATGTTAGTAGCTAAATTTTGAGCCATCGTGAGATCCATAGGGCCAGCCCGCCTAAAAAAAACTTACTTCAAGAAGTTGTGAGTTAATGGAAAAGCACTTGAGATTCTCTAGCATGGGCTGAGCGATGGTAGGAATATGGTTCCTTAATTTATTGAATCTAGCTATGAAATCCCTCATGGGCTCATGGGGTTCCTTCTTCATTTTCATAAGTTGAGATAACAAGGCATGCACGTCTTCAGTAGGTTTAAACTTAGCTTCAAATTTGGACTTGAGTGTATTCCAGTCAGTTATAGTTCGAGCTTGAAGGTGATAAAACCAATCCATGGTAGTGCTTTGTAGAGTTTCTACAAAAAGTCTCACTGCTATATCTTCAAATTCCACACCTATTATGCTGCATGTTATAGAGAAGGCAACAATATGCTCATCAGGGTGAACCATCCCGTCACTAAAGAATTTAAGAAAATTCTTTCTCAAACTATGAGGTAGTTCATGTAAAGGTGGGGTCAGATTGAGAGGACCAAAAGAGTTATCCCAAGGACCTTAAGCCATTATGATAAGACATTTAAATGGTAGGATAACAAATCTTGGTGAGGTTAATAAAGACAAAGCCTTACTAGAACTGAGACTAGAAGCTTCACCAGGTATGGGAGATCTAGCGTTGGTAGGAGGAAAACTCCTAGTTCACTAAAGGCGAGATGTTGGAGGAGAAATCTCAAATTTAGTTTGTCACACCAACTCGAATACAGGATCAACAATACCATGAGTTCTCTAGCCTCATGTGTATAGTGGATTTGCCAGAGTGTCAAATGAAAAAGGAACTAAAACTACTTCAAGTTGAAGCTTGAGGCTTCAAAATGTACATTTGTATCCCCAGTAGAGTCACCAAAAGCTATTGGGTGAATATTTTGTCATCAACTCACTGATGACAAAATAGGTATGTCAACCATAGTATAAGGAGATTTATGCCATAAAAAGTGTAGGTTTACCACATCTTAATGAGATAAATCTCTCCTTTCATCAAGGGGAGGTTCCCTATGAATCACTTATATGCTATATATGTATATAAATAAATAGAAAATAATACTCAGGGTAGTATAACACCATCCATTTCTCTTTTTCAGAGATGATGTTCAAGGAACAAAAAAAAGAGGTCTTGGTCGATGGCTAAAACCATTTCTCTTCTTTCAAAAATAGTATCTAGTGCATAGCATAAAATCTCTTGAAGTAGTTACAAAGTCCACAAAGAAATCCATGAAAGCACAAAGTCTTCTATTGCCTCATTCTCTAATTCAGAACACACGTAACAGTAGAGTGAAACAAAGCCCAAAGTCTTCACCTAAAACTATAATGAATAAAAGAGTCACCAAGATAAAAGTAGCTCAAAGTCTTTCTTTTAACCTTTAGAAATGTCTTTAGATAATTTTAATACACACACTTTACTTATTAAATTGAACAGATGAGAGATTATCATGAAAGAGAACATAAGAACTATTTCTTAAGTAACACAAATTACTTCAACACAAACTCTGAAATTAACTTGTTTCTCATTCATTTGACAAAATATGATTTACAAATTGAGCACAAAGTCTCAAAAAGTGTCTTGATTTTAATAGATTTTTTGCACTCAATTATACAGAAATATTTTACAAAAGAGGTTCCCTCTATATATAGGGAGAAACCTTCAAAATTGGAAAAAGATTAAAATATTGAAAACCTAGTCAAAATGAGTCATTGTTGACTTGGGATATTTTTCAGATTTTTACATGTAATTACATATTACAAAAGTGCATGTATTTTTACATGAAAAAAGTACATGAGAAGAAAGAAAAAATAGAGAATGGAGGAATAATTCAACCCTTGCCACTGGACTTCTTTAGATGAGCATCATACATGGTGATTGATGCTTGAATTCTTATACTATTTGGCACAATGGTATTCTTGAATATTAGTTTGGCTCTGATTGTAGCATCTTTCAATGCTATGATTGCTTTGGCATGACTAGTTAACTTGGCTCTTAGATTATCTAGAGTTAACTGAGTATCTAAAATGTTATCCACAGAAGTCTTTGAAAATGCTTTCTCTTCAAAATCCCTTTGGATCATACCTTTGAATTCTTGAATCATCTCTTCTACTAAAAAAAATTGATTATCTCTAGAGGTGAGTTCGCAAGGCAATTCCTCCAGTCTATTCAATAGGGTAGTGTCACTTTTTACTCACTAGCATCCTTGGAAGACTCGAGATCTTTGATCAGCTCCTTAAGTACCCAGATTCTATATTTTAGTGATTCTTTGATTTCAACATAGGAATCTTTGTTTGAAATGATGGCGATCGATATGAAGGTGCATTTCTTTAGAGCCTTCATCTCTACCCACTTGCTAAGATATTTATTTGCACTATCAATATCTTAAGAAATAAGAGAGATGGGGTCTTCTAAATCTATCCTTATTTTCTTTATCTTATCTATCTTCTCAATAACCTCTATAAGCAAGCAAATTCCTTGTGTATGCATCTTGTCTATATAATCTTCAAGTACTTTCCATTTCATGTAGGTTTTCTTTGCTTTTTGGATAATAGGATCATCTATAGAAAAGGCTTCTGGGGTCACTATTTCAGGAGTAAAAGTGAATCTCCTGACTACCATGGTTAATTATTCTACCTTTGCCTTGTAATAATATTTCATCTCTTTCTCCCTATCAAATTTTTAGACCATGATATCCATTGCTGACTGTAGGTCACTCGTCGCACCCTCGTGAGTTACTTTCTCCAACTCAACATGAGAAATGGAATAGTCACTCATGTCAAAATTCTCTAGTGTTACATCCTGTAGAGGTTTGGCTATCTCTAGAAATTTGTGCCCCTTTTCCTCAACCATCTTTGAAAGGATCCTTGGTTTCTTAGGGGTCTTAGCTTTCACTGGCACTATTTTTCCAAAATCAATGTCATCTACAGAGATGGCTTGCTTCTTCTTTTTGGGTGTGAATGTTGATAAAAAAGGTGGGAGAGCAGAAGCACTTACCATGGCAATAGTCCCTATAGCTAGCATTACTAGGGTAACATTTGCACTACTAGTGGGAACAATGGGTGCAGTGGATGTAGCAGGTGAAACTGTATTGGTTGTTGGCTAGTCAATAGTGGAACTATCTCTGATATTGAAAGAAGGAGATGAGAGACTAGGGATATATCATAAGGATCGAATGACATCTCTAGAAGATCCTTGAGGATCACCAAAAATAAATATAGGAGAGGTGACTCTAGAAGAAGATGATGGTGGGAGAAAGAGGTGAAAGAGATGCCATAGGGGATTGGGGTGGAAAGGAAGAAACCCCTATAAGTGGTTGTGCCCCTTCTTGGGGAGATAGAGTTTCAGTTCTTTGTGGCTCTGAAGGCCTGTCATCCATCTCCATTTGTTTTTCTGCCTATTCTTGAGTGCTTTGTTCTCTAGCCCCCATAGCTATTAATGTTGGCTCTTTCTCAACACCCTTCAATTTCTTTGACACAAAGATGATCTTAGGCTTGTGAGGCCTAGAAGGAGAAGGAATGTTGCCTTTATTCTTATTTCTATTCTCTACTCTCTTCTTGGTTTCTTCTTGGAATTTAGCCTCTGATCCTATAATGAATTCCTTCAATGTGATTCCTTTGGCCACTAGCCAATCATTGGTGTTAGCCAATATTGGTTTAAATCTCATCCTTAAAGAAGTCAACTAGTTTTGGGACCACTAAATTGGAGGAAGAGGAGAGTTAGCAACTTTTTTAGCTAGGTATTTACTGTTAATTATATTCTTATCATCAAAAAAATTAGGGGGAATATCTGCAAGCCCTAGGTAGTTAATCTGCTTTAGAGTCAGTCTACTATAGTCCATTCTTCTAATCTCTTCTACTATTCTCAAGTCTATCTAGATGTCTTCAATCATGGGCTCATGAAACTAAGTCTTTCTTCTGATCATATCCTTGACACCCTTGTAGTCAAAATTGGGCCTTCTCTTGAATTGCTTCATGGTGACCAGTTGCATTTCTATCTCCATTACCCTTGCTTTGGTGACAGTCAAAACTAAGTATCTACCAATTTCTATTAGGAACTTGAAACTTGGCTTCTTCAGTTCCATTTGCTTAGTGTATATGACAATAATCTATCTACATAGCTCCATTAGGACTAATTTATCAGAAGGAAATCTGGGGAGCATATAGGGATAGCCTTGAAAAAAGCCAACCCATAGATAAGAAAAGGAGGGGAATCATAAAAACATGTAGCCAAAATCATTGACAACTATCTAAGCTTCATTTGATACTCTTTTCTATTCTAGCTAAAGATCAAAAAGGCAAAAAAATACCACGAAGAAGGCATCATTTACCCTCTTAAAGTGACAGATTGATCCTTTTAGTGTTAGCTGAGGGTAATATGAATAAACTAGGGTGGTTCTTCTATCTCCTTCTATTGTCAAACCTAAAAATGTTCACATTAAAGATACAATGTATACTAAGTATGAAGTCATATAGAACTTCAAAGTAGTATACACCTTTGTCAATTGCTCATGAAGAGCGTTACTGATCTACTCACCCCAGAAGATGACTTGTTTCCCTTGTAGAATTATCTTAATAAAGGGATACATCCATTCATGGAATTGGGAAGAAGATGATAGACCTCTTACTTTACTGATAATATTAATTAAGGCACCAACTTCCTCTATAAAATCACTTCTTGGAAAATTACAGACCATCTAGATAAGTTGGCTCTAGGAGTCTTGAGCCATCTGTTGTTCATCACCTTTTTTTCCCTCTCAGGATCTTTGTCATACTCTTTGTGTGCCTCAATGAAGTTGATTTTTAGCACTTTGGTATCAGGAGGGCACATGAAAACTTTATCGATAAATTTAGGGTCTAATCAAATTATCATGTTGTCACTAGCATCTGACACTATCTTGGTCTCTCTGTTATAAAACTAGGTGCACTGGAGGATGAAATCTATGTGGTGCACCACTATAGTGAAAGAGGAGACTAGATGGATGTTTCTCTCAATTATTCTTTTCATCTTTGAGCTTGGGTTTGTCACCTTGGTCCTCTCTATGAACTTAGCCATATCCACATGGCTGATTTCTATGTCTCTAATGTCATCAACATTAGAAGTGATTGAGGTGATTAGGAAAACACCTTGATATTGATACTTCATGGCCTTTGACTTCTTTAGAGAAGCTTCAGTCATTAGGATGAGCCTTTATTGAGAGGACATTGATAAGGAGGATCCTTAGGGGAAACTGCAATAAGAATCATGATCGTGCAATTAGGAAAGAATTGGTAATTTAAGGAAATTACACGTCATGTGATCTTGACCAAGGAAGGGCACTTGATAGGGCTAAGGTGTGAGTGGGTTGGAAAGTGAGAGGAAAATGGGGAGGAGGCATCAAAAATGGAAGAAATGAAAATTATTTGGAGTTAGAGAAAATGGAGAAAAAGGATGAAAGGGTGGCAAAATTTGCCACCCTATCATGTGAGATAGTATGCATTCATAGGTGGCAAAATTTGTTGGTCATGCATGTGAGATGGGAAAATGCATTGGCAGTATGCATGCTGGGAAAGAACATGTAAGGGCAGAAAAAATTTCCACCCTTGTAGGTAGGAAAAAGGTGTAATGATGGAAAATTTTGCTGGCCTTACACATGGTCGAGGCAACTTGCATCGGTGGCAAAATTTTTTGCTGGTGCAAAAAAAAATGTAGTTAGGGTGGAAAAAAATGCCACCCTTACATAGGGTAGGAAGACATGGAAAAAGGGAGGGTGGTGAAAATTTCCACCTTAGCATGGAGGAAAAAGATGAAAAGGATAACAGGGAGGAAGTGAACAGGAGGAAAGGAGCGCGGTGAGAGGAGAAAGGTGTCTCGATGGGAGGAAAGGAAGAGGAGAAAAAGAAAACCCAAAGAAAACCTAAAAAGAGGAAAGAAAATGAAAGAAAATGTAAAAGTAAAGACCTACCTAGAAAATAATGTGTGATGAGAACCTGAATCTAATGAAACATACTTCTTCCTGCTTGCTAGATCATCCATAGGTAGAGGGTAGGAGGAGGATTGGAAGAAATAAATCAAAAAAGAACCAAAATGAGATTAAATGGGGTGAAAATTGGCCCCAACCACTCGACATGCATGGCCATAAATACCATGCATGAAAAATGAGGCAATGTAGGGGTGGTGAAATTCACCGCTCCTACAATAAAATTTAAAAGACATGTAAGGGTGGCAGAATTTGCCGCTCCTGCATGGGAAGAAAAAAATGCAGGAGTGGCAAAATTTTCCACTCCTACATTTTGGATGCAAGGGTGGCAAAATTTGCTGCTCCTACATGGAAAAGAAAAATAAATGCATTGACGACAAAATTTGCTACCTTTGCAGGAAAATGGAAGGAAAAAGACTAACTCTGGGAAAAGGGAAATTTGTCCCCTAGTCACATCAAGACTGTAACAACTTTCACATTTTGGGGAAAATGTAACAAAGAGACATTACGAACTTTGAATGATGCCAGTTGAGTAAACATGAGAATAAGAAAAACTCATCTTGAAAATGAACTTAGAGAGAAAAAGGAGAAATGAACAAGTTTTGCAAGGGTTGTTCCAAAAATGAGCTGAGCTAATTTTGGAAACAACATGACCCACATGAGAACTAGTCTAGGCAATCAAACTAGATTAGGTGTGATATCTATCTCTAGAAGAAGCACACCACCTACTCTCAAGGGAAGAAGGATGCACTTAATTCACTTTAATGTGTATACATAAATCATCAATGATCACTTATATCTCATCAATTCCCAAATGGTCAAGGGAATCCTTATCACCTCAAATAGTTGAATGGGATATGACACGGGGCTAAAATAAAACATGATTGAATGAATGAAGGTAAAACTAGTGAAAAGGAGATCAAATCTATTGGTTATAGTCCTATCATTCTTGTTCCCTTTCAAATTTGAGAGGGTTTAGACTACAATGATGGTCTATGGAAGCTCTTGTATCCTACATTGTCTATGGAATTCTATTATAAATGTGGCCTATCATGAGTGAGCTCAAGGATGAGACCCTAAATCTGTCAAGATTGACATCCCAAAGGTGGGATATTAGACATGGATGAAATGAAAAAAGATAAATATAGAAGATAATAGAAAAGGAAAACCCATAGAGATCCAATAAGGAGCATGACACAAAGCCCAAATCAAGAGAAAATAACCAAGGCAAGAGCTGAAACATAATTAAAATCAAAGCCTAACAGTTAATAGAGGGGAGTTGGATAACATCGATATAAATGGGATAAAACTAATAATAAACCATATGTGAGGTCCCATTGATCATTATATAATGTATATCCAAGAATCTAAATGGAACCACTAGTGTTTTCAAGGGTGATAAAGCAAACAACTAATAGGCTGAAAGGCTCAGAGCTTATATGGGCTACATGATATCTATCATGGCTATCTAGTTTTTCAGCTTGTACCAAGTTATAGATATAATTTTAAACTAGGTTATGGCTAAAACAAAAATGTACACAAAGTATGTATGTACCACTATTGGATCCAACCATAGTAAATTAAGTTTCTAAGACTATACTATTGATTGCATACACAATGTGAAAACAACAATACTATCTGAAAGGAGATAACAACTAAAATGTAAATCTAGAAGCTAAGGCATTTTGAGACCAAATTAAAGATGTTTTAAGAATAAGAAATTTCCAAGAAAGGGTTAAAAATCAGGCCTATTCTAGATTTGAATTATCTTTCAAAGTCAATACTATTATTTTCTAATAATGTAATGTTCTAGTTTAGAAAGAGAGAGGGAGATTGTTTAAGTGACTTGTATAGATCATTTTGAGAATGTAGAGTCCTAATATGTAATGAAAATGTTTCCAATGAAATCAAAAACATGTAATGGTAAATATTTCAAGCAATGAAAATATTTTGTAACCACATATGAATGCATAAACTTTAGAAACTATTGTAAAAAATGCATAAAACAACTAAATCTCTAAAACAAATGAAACCTTAGCATGTTTATGACTAAAAATAAACAAAGGGTTTCAATTTTCAAAGAAAATTTCCATCATATCCAACTCAAATATGTGTGTGTGTGTGTGTGTGTGTGTGTGTGTGTGTGTGTGTGTGTGTGTGTGTGTGTGTGTGTGTGTGTGTGTGTGTGTGTGTGTGTGTGTGTGTGTGTGTGTGTGTGCGCGTGCATATATATATATATATATATATATATATATATATATATATATATATATATATATATATATATATATATATATATAAATAATTTTGACCAATTGATTATCCAAACTAAGAAAAAAGAGAGGAAGAAGATCAAGCTGTGTGTAAGCTGAGTCTAGACCAAGAGCCAAAAGCTATGGTGGAGGAGAAGGGGAAGCTACCAATCTATGGAAGGCCTAATGCAAAGATAAAAAATAGGTGAAATGGACTCTTGAGGGATCAATGAGTAACCCAAAATCTTCAATAACATTATCAATAGCAATGAGAGTCAACAAGAATAGTTGAAGCAATGTAGGGTATCCCCTATCATAATGGAAGTTATTAGGCTAAACAAGAATCAAGAGAGATTCAAGGAGGCAATGATGATTCCAATGGACTGATAAAGTGTTAATATTATAAAAATAAAGTGATCAAGAGAGAGGATCAAATGAATTATAATGAGGCATATATCCCAACCTTAATCCATCAAAAAACCTAAAACTAGCCATTTTTTACCATTTGCGTCCAAACTGGCACTTTTGCATGCATTATACTGAAGCCACATCATAGGTTGTATATTTTTTGAATGAAACGTGTAGATTAAGCCACAAGTTTACTTCACACAATCTATGGCCTAGGTAAAACAAGGGATTAGGTGATTTAATAGGGTCATAAAAAGCCCTAGGAGGTCTCTAGAGGGCATGTCTTACATGCGAAAGGGCCAAGATGGACTAAGGATGTATGTAGGGTGATAATATGATGTGGTAGAGGTCCAAGTGAGTGGATAATATCTCAAAGTGGGATGACCAAGGTCAATAGTCTACACATAAACTGATGTGTAATCATAGGGAGGAGTAGGGTCATAAGAAGTATGATTACAGTTCTCACTAATACAACTAAAGGGCCTAATGAATGGAAATCAAGTAAGGTGGTCAAGCCTCCTCCCTTCTACATTTATATGATCATTAGTGAATCCTTGGTTCATAATTACATGGAATACAGTGGAGAAATCACTATATTAATACCAAAGTCAATTACAAATCATCTTGGCTTGAAGTATGAGCCCTAATGTAAGGGATTTTTACATCTTTATAGATCTTCCACTAGACCATCTGGCATCATCAAAGGTCTTAAATTGACCCTACATGCTTGTCCTAATGTTTTAGTGGCTCAATATGTGTTTATCCTAGATGTTCCTCCTCATTTTCCCCTATGTTTATAAATATATTTCATAGCAAAAAATGGGGGTTATTTAGATGTGTATTGGTCCTACATGCCATTTAAGACAAGTTATGAGACCAATGTATCGATCACATTTGAACCTATTTCACAATTTCATATTAATCCATTTGGACCAAATAACTCAAACATTAGTTACACCATCCTTGATGAAGATGACCACCTTGTTGGCCAAGAAATAAACAATCATCTAGAGGAGATACTTGATATGTTCTTGGATGAGTTATGGAATAATAATAAATTTATTAATCCTTTAGGATGTGTTGAAGAAAGGGACATGAGTGTTTACTACTTTCATGAGGAGACTGAATCCATGTCATTCCTCACTAGGCCACAAGAATATGCTAGTGGTTTGTGGAAGTTATTCTTTGATGGTTCAAGGAGCAAATATGGAGCAGGTACAAGAGAAATTATAGTGTCCCCTTCCAATGATAAGTATTTCTCTTCTTATAGGTTTCAATTCAATTGTTCTTGCAATGCAATAAAGTATGAGGGTCATATCCATGGCTTTTAATGGGCTAATAAGAGAGAAATTAAGTAATTTAAAGTATTAAGAGATAGTAAGTTGATAGTGCATTAAGTCAAAGACCATAATATCACTAAAAATCCCTTGATGAGGTCCTAAAAGCATATAATGTAGGACATTCTTGAGGATTTTGAAGCGTTTGACATTTAGGTAATGCCAAGGAACCAAAATCAACATGCTAATAAGCTGGCATCTTTGGGAGCTCAATTTGATCTTCCAAACAAATTGAAGTCTAAAGTGTAACCACATGTAAAATTGGTAGTAAGACCATTAGTTCCAAATAATGAATCCCATTGGTAGGTCTTTAATAATGACAAATAGATTAATTATTTCTTACAACAAGAAGAAAAATTTTCCTTAGTGAACCAACATCAATTTTAATATCAATATAAGGATGAAATTATTTAGCTAAGGTCTAATAAGATTCCTAAAGGGCTGGTTATCTGTCAAGGTCTCTTCCATGAAGGAGACCATATGAGAAAAGATAAGGCAATAATGTCAACCAATGAATAGAACTATGAAAAATCCCTTTACTTAAGGACAATCTCTCCAAGCTTGGAAAGGTAAGAATTAAAGCTAAAAATCATGATTTCATTGAGATTTTTAGACAAATTTAAACATCTTTTCTTGGGAATACAGTGACCTAAGAGGCTTTGATCCCAAGCTAGCCCAACATGCTATAGAATTAGAGGTTGATGCCAATTCTATCAAGTAGAAGTAAATGCCTATCAACCCCAAAATTGAAGAGCTTATGAGGAAAGAATTGACCAAATTGATTTAATCTAACATTATCTTTCCCATCAATCATTCCTCATGGGTATCCAACCTAGTAATTATAAGGAATAAAAATGTGGAGATCAGATTGTGTGTTGATTTTAGAGAACTAAATAGGGTCTATTTGAAAGATCATTATCCCTTACCATCCATGGAGCAACTACTTCAAATAGTTGATGGTTCATAATGATTCTCTCTTTTGGATAGACATTTAGGCTAAAACTAGGTGCTAGTAAGAGAAAAATATAAATATAAGATAGACTTCACCACATAGTGGGGCACATATACTTATCACAAGATGAATTTTTACTTGTCAAATGCCAGAGCTACCTTTCAAAGAGAAAAGGATATGGATTTCCAAGGCTTGCTAAATCAAATGGTGCTTGTCTACTTAGATGACATCATAGTTTTCTCCAAGAAGGATAGTAATCACCTAGATCACCTATTATTAATCTTTGAAAGATGCAAATAATATGATATCTATTTTAATCCCAAGAAATATGTGTTTTATTTCATGAAGGTAAAATTTTGGGATACATTATCTCAAATCAAAGACTAGCCATAGACCCTAGAGGAATAAGTGCCATCTTAGCCTTATCCTTACCCAAGCACACAAAGGGAATCCAGAGCTTCTTTGGGAAAATAAAATTTATGAGAAGGTTAATATCTAGTTTTTAACACTTAGATAAGGTCCAAGTGTTCACTTGGTCAAGTGAAGGTAAAGTACCATTTGAAGCCAACAAGCAAGCCATGGCCCAAGCATCCTCACTCATTAATCTTGACTTCTCAATGGATTTTATATTATATTCCTTTGATAAAATTTATAATATATCATTTATGTTGATATAAAATAATGGTGAAGAACTTAAAAAACTAGTTGCTTTTTTTAGCCAAGGGCTTGAAGGATATGATGTAAGATACACTTTTGTAGAAAATCAAGTCCTTACATTTTTTAGAAGCCTGAATAAGTTTAGACCAATGCTATATAATATTAGGATTCATCTTATGGTGTCTCATTCTAGAGTGAGATACTTCCTTGTTAACAAGGAATTGAATGAGAAGAGAGCTAGTTGGATTACCAAAGTCATGGAGTATGATGTGGATATCAAAGTCATAAAGATAGTGAGATTCAAAGGCTTATGTGATCATATGGTAGATGAGCTCCATGAAGATAAATATTTTATCTTGGTGACATAATACAATTCATAGATGGATGCACCTCCATCTCACACTAGTTGGCTCTAGAACATGACACATTTCTTGACAATAGGTGAGTGCCCTCAAGTAATGTATAGAGCAAAGAGAAGGTATTTTAGACTTTAGTAAATACCTTACACATTGGTTGATGGGGGTTTTATTTAGAAAAGAACTAAATAGAGTGATTATTAGGTGATAAAACATTTAGATAAATTTCATGATGGTCCTACAGGAGGCCATTTTGCTCCAAGCACTATAGTAGAAAAAATAATGAGAGCTGGTTATTACTAGCCCAACCTTTTCAAAGATGCCTATGCATGGGTAATAAAATTTTAAAGGTGTGTTATTTTTATAGGTAAGAAAAGACTGGAAACACTCCATCTCAACCTAATTTAGGTGGAATATCCCTTCATGTAATGGGGCTTGGACTTCATAAGAAGGATCAATCCACCTTTTAGTAGAGGACACAAGTGGGTGTTCACTAATACTAACTAATTTACCAAGTGGGTGGAAGCAATTTTCATTAAATAAGCCAGTGAAATAAAAGTCTTGTACTTATATGATAACATAGTAACCGAGTTTGGTGTACCAACAAAAATATTTTTAGATAATGCCTTAGCATTTGTTGGCATGAAGACAAGTGAATGGACACTTTAGCTAGCATATACCTTATCATATCCTCTAATTACTACCCCTAAGGCAATGAAATTTTAGAGTCCAAAAATAAGAACTTGATAAGGATTATTAAGAGGATGATGGAGGAGAATCAAAGAGTGTGGCATATAAAGCTAAGCATAACTTTTTGAGATGACAAATTGACTCCCAAAGTTTCCATTGGAAATTCTCCATATGTCCTATTATATGGAAGGAAATAAAAATTACCCATCTCTCTTGAGTTTCCTACCTTAGATTTATCACATAAACTTGATTTGATGGAGAGTGAACCTATGAGTGTGAGGATGGTAAAGCTCATAGATCTTGAAGAAATCAGGGACCTTATAATGAATATATTAGAGTCACTTCAAGCTCAAGTTAATAAAGCCTTTGACAAGAGATAAAAAAAGGGAATTTAAATAAAGGGACCTACTCCTCAAGTGAGATTAAAATAAGGCCAAACTAGGTAACCATACCAAGTTTGATAGCTTATGGAGTGGCCCTTATTTGATTCATAAATGAAAATAATATAATGCTTTTTAGCTTGCAAAGGTATTAACCATCCTAGTCAATGGTATTCATTTAAATATTTATTATTAATATACGTTATAAAAATTTTATTATATTTTAAATATTAGAGTAGATTTCATGTTTTCCTCTAAATGCCTTGTGCATATTTCTTTTAGTTATGTGTCTCCTTTCACTAAGTGCTCTAGGAATAGTTGTTTTTTTTCCCTTTGATCCTAGTTGTTTCAAGAGGAAGTATTTTTGGAGATAGAGAGATTTATTTTCAGTCTCATATCATCTAGAAAGGAGGGACTTGACTCCATATGACCAATGTATTAAACAAGGCTACTAGTATTTTGCATAGCAGGCATGCAATCCCAAGATGTCACTAGAAATGTTGGCTATTTTTGGTCAACATACAAAGATTTTTCTTGGATAGATAATATGAGTATATTTGGTATTGAGGAAATGATAAAATTATGAATAATAAGATCACATATTGATTTCAAAGATTTTGAAACACTTTAAGCCAAATTAAATTATAATTTGTTGATCTTTAGGAAGCAAGTACAAAAATAAGTTTAGAATTGTAAGGGAAATGATTCCATTAGGTTCCCATGGTGATCATATAATTCAAGGGCATGATTCAAGTTTCACAAATTCTTAAAATTTCATTTGAGCCTTGGAAATTCAAACAACAATTTCTAGCAAGTCTAGAAGAACCAAACTATCACTACACATCATGCAAAAATGAATAGGTTAGCCTAGTTATGAATTTTGTACATGCACTTAAAACCCCAAAAATTCTAAAGGATCACATGAATATGATTTTATTCATGCTAAAATAATTCTCTACAAATTTATAGGCTTGATGAGTTTTATATCTCAAGATATAAACCCTCAAAGTTGAACTAGCAGAATGGGATGTGCATAGGGATGTCAAATTTAAGCCACATGATATATCCATTTTGATTCAAATATTACTAAATATGAATGTGGAAATGATAAGTTTCATGATCTTGGGATCCCAAAAAATATCAATGACACATAGGCAAAGACTAAGGTCTATGGGTCCACGCAGATCAATGACGTGTGATCCATCATACAAATGTGGATCAATGACAAGTGAGAGGTGAATAAGTCAAAAAATCTTGAGGATGAACATGGAGCTGCCAAGGGTCATGATTATAATTAGATATTGATAAAATAAATATTATGCATTCAAACCATGTAAAATTATATCAATGACATAGATTAGAGTTAAGATTCAAAGATCTCAGGAGTATAGAAGGCTGTCATGTGGTACAAGCATGAGAACTGAATGAAGTATAACTTCAAGACCCACATGAAGAATGTGTGAATGAAAAGTGGCATAGTTTGGGAAGACAAGATAAATATCAATGAATAACATTAAAATTCTAAGCTAGGAGAATTTAAATGAAGAACAAATATAACCCAGGTCAAACTAGGGCAAATATTTTAAAGAGCATATGCCACCATTAGAGTTCAATGAATAAATTTTTAAGCATAAGATATATTTATCTAATTAGGATGGTTAATGATGAAGTTCCATCACCATTAAATCTCAATTAAGAACTCTAGTCAAATATTTAGAATATATAAGGTTCATTTTTTGGAGTTGTAATATTTTTCCACGATTGTGGTCATTTTTATTTATAGAAAAAGTTATGCATATAATGAGCCCTTAGATTCCAAAAGGTTTAGAGGAAGAATAGGTTTTCTTAAACCTAATATATTTCAATAATGAGACTATTTAGCCTATAGGATTTTTAATTAACATGATGACTAAAGGAAAACTAATAAATGGATTAGTTTTCATCTATAGTAAGACCTATGCTTAGATATTGAAGTAGGGGGCATATGTGTGATTATGGAAAAGTTTCTCATCCTTAGACATAGTCTTATTTTTGATAAATAAGTACCTATAGCCACTCAAGATAGATATAGTAATGATTCTATTAGATCTATAGATATGAGGATTTTGTCCTCATAATCATGTCAAGAGGAAGATGGTGTAGAATCCAAAGATGGAGATCTGGTGGTTGGAGAAAGTAGTTGGATCATTAATATATTTTAAAAGGGGCTCTAAGGGTTTTATTCTTAAGAGGATCATGACCCATAATCCTAAAAACATTCTTGTCTTCTATTATGTTTCTTAGCCAATGAAAGAGTTTGAGGGTTATTGGGAAAAAAGAAGGTTTATTTGTCTATGATGGACTAGTCCTAATTGGATTAAAATTTAGTTGAGCATAAATTGAAAATGTTGTGGATGATCATTAATTTATGGGGGATGATGTACTCTCTCTCTTCCCATTTTCTCCTATATCTATTATTTTCTTCCAAATTGTATCTCTCTCTTGGATTTTTGACTCTCTCAAGGACTCTATAATTTTGAAGATCGAGAGACTCTCATTTTTAATAAGGGTAAACCCTATCAAAATTTGTGAAAGCTACCTCTTGATGCAATAAGATAATTTTTACCTATCTCTTGTCTTGGATTAGTGCTTTAGCAAGTTTATGCATGATGATCTTGTGAAGGATATTCTTCTTAGGCCATTATCCTTCTACTTTCCTCTTTTAAGGTATTTTCAAGCTAATTTATATGTATGAAATTTTGTTCTTATTACCATTCATGGATGCTTAGTGTGAGTCTTATAATTCATATTTGCTTCACTGATTATTTGGTGAACCTAGTTCATGAAATACTTATGCAATTAGCTTGTTTATGAGATTATGTGAGATAACATTATCTTATGTTGATCTAGTGTGGGTTCAAGCATATGAGTGTCTTATTTAAATTTGGTGCATCACCTTGTTATATTTATTAGGATCCTTATTCTCCCTTTTCTAACCCTTTTCCTAGTAGTAACATTAGTATAGGTTATCCATGAAGAGGAAGTCGATCTTCTCTGGAAGTTCAACCTCACCATAGGATACCCATAGCCTAAGTTTATTCCCATTGTGTGTCTCAATTGGAGAGAGCCTAAAGAACCCTCTCCAAGGGTGAAAATTTATTCCACAATAGTAATGTCTTCTCTAAATGTAGACTTAAGCATATTTGTAAGCAATAATAGTGTGAAAAATGAATCTTCCTTCATTTAGATTGAAATGGGAATTGTATTTATAGTGATAGATGATGTTAAACATTTTTAAAAATTTAGAAAACAATATCAAACCACCTAGATGTAGTTAAAAAGTTACCATCTAACTTTAAACTAGGTTAACCTGGGCTGACTTAATTGTGAAGCATGCATCACAACTTTTAGACTATGTTAACCTTGATTACTTAGTTTTAATTTTGGTGTTACAACATAGATCCAAACTAATATATCTATGTGTGTGTGTGTGTGTAAAAATTATAGGTCTTGGTTTAGTTATGGGATATTAGGAGTAATATAGTTTTAGGGGATTATTTCTGGAGGAAGTGTAGTTTATATAGGTATGGTGGTATATAAATAACAATGTCTATTTTGAATCACCATTGATCTACCCACCCATTTCTAGTGCATCCTTTAATGCATGCACTCAAATAAATTAAAATTAATATATTATTTCAAGATATAAAACATCAATAAATGATAAAGTTTAAAAATATTATGTGTATACATATGCCCCACTTTAAACTCATCATGTGCCACCAGAGTGTAACATGGGATGGCATTTTGAGAAATAAAAAAGAAACACAATAATTGAGTTAACAAATTTTACTAGAATGTAGAAAATAAATGAAAGTAAATAATTTTATAAATACATAACATCACTTACCTTTTTGTTGTGTAAGATAATCTACATGTTAAGTAAATGAATAAAGGCATACAGTATGTAAAACAAGAGACATACATGAAAATAAGATAAAATTTGAACTTTTTCAAAAATATAGGGTTAACACTAAAAAAAATTCTACTTTTTTACGATTCTAAAATTTCTTTCAATTTGTGAAAAGGACATATAGAAACAATGTTATGAAAAAAATAAAAACTTTCACAATAAATAATTGAAGGTTTATAATTTTTAAAATTTACTATAAAATGGATCAATTATTATTCATTTGCACATTTTTTATTTATAGATATTAGAGATTGGTGTATCTAAATTTATCGAAGAGAGATATGATGGCCTAATCTTGAGGATATGGATGAGTTTGAGGATGAATCACATTAGTATATACTATAGTATATGTATGGGGTACATTTATTGTTAGTTTTAAACATTTTAAAATTAAAATGTAATGAATTAGGAAAAGTAAAAGTTGGGTAAAATTCATGTAGTAAAATTTTCCCCAAGAGGTGTAGCAATAGAGTATAAATCTAAATGGGAAACGAATAGGATAAAAATGTCATAAAATAGGTCAAGGTTATTATTGATTTTTAAGGAAAAATCAATTCAAAAATAATACGATATCAATAAAGCTAATGTAGTTGAAAGGGTAAGATTTTCATAATTGGGTAAGTGTTTATCATGGTCAATATAATTATATTTGGGGTGGCCAAGAACATAGTCCATAGTTGATAACATAAAAAGATGGTCAATATCATACATGTTGTATGATGTAATGTTTATAAAGCACTGATATAGTATATAAAGATTGATATAGTATATAAAAACTGATATAGTTTGAATTATGACAAGTTTCAATGTCATATAGCTAGATGGCTAATAGTGTTGAGTGTAATAAATGACCCATGTAGTTTTATACATGGTTGATATAGTTAATAACATAACAAAGAGAGGCTAATGTAATGTTGTACATGGATGATGAAGTAGTTAATTTGATTGTTTATTGTTTTTTAAATATTGAGGTATGTGTTATGTCAATTTTGGGATAGATATCTAAAATATTCTCTATTTTTTGGAAATTTTTAGATCTGACAAAGAATCTAATTTTTTTTACATGGATTATGACACTTGGCTTTGGTAGACTCATGGAGATGTGAAGTATCTCATTGAGAACTAAGTTAGTAAAGTTGTTCTTAGGATCATGGGAGAGGTTAATATAAACATTTCAATGGGTTGTGTTTGGGGGTACCATTGAGGTGGGTATAAACCAAGAAAATGTGTATGCATTGTTAGGATTACCAATTAATGGCACACTATTGATGTGTAATACACCATATTTAAATGATTATAGGGGATTTTTATCTTTTTGGGTGATAGAGTTGGAGAGATATGCCTAGCATGGGTTAGTGGAACATATTTTTGATGTGTATTTTTTTGATTATTTTGGATATCTAGAATGCCATTATTAGACTTGTGATATATTAATTCATTTGTCATAAGTCAGACAAGAAAGTTCCATTGTATATTATAACTATGTGTTGTTCAATGTTGGATCATGGCACATCATGTGATTTAAGTTCTAATATTTGGGTGCAACTAGTGAATGATTTTTATATAATTTTATCTAGGGGCTAGTAGACTATGGGGCCCATAGTACTTTTTTATATCTTGATTAATGATAGGTTTCCTATGTATAGGATGGTAGGATTACATCAAGTTATGTATGATTCCCTCCCATGAATTTAGAGGAGGACATAAGGCCATGTGGTGTGTGTTGTACCATATGTTTGGCATTATGGAGTGTGACACAAAGTTAGATTATGTGGTGCCCATATCAAGACATGATATATACTTGACAATCATGACCAAGTAATTTTTAGGCACAAGGTCAACTAAAGATTACAAGACATTATACTTAGTGGGTTGAGTTATATCAATTACATCATATAATAGGGAATTTTGTGGATTTCCACATTTTGGTCCTAATAGGTGACAGAGAAACATGGTGTGGGAGATGCGATAGCATCGATAGAGGTTCCCATTAAATGTTCTCACCAAGTGAGGGTTTTTGGATGATGAAATTAGAGACATAAAGGAGATATAACAATAATTGTACCATATCAATAGATATTTAAGCCACCACCATGGTAATGGAAATAGATATGGACTCCACTTATGCCACCAATATAGATAAAAGTATAGCCACAGGGAGATCCCATAATACAACCTACATTGAGTTGGTCTATTACATGGTAGATTAATAGTGGAACATGACATTATTTTATGATTAATCTTGGTTAGTATATAGGTTTTGTACCACTATGGATCCATGGTAAAAAGGAGATTCTCAATGGTCAAGAATATGCAATGACTATTGGTGAGTGAGGTGTGGTTTATTGTGATTATTTTTAAATTTTGTAGATAAAGATACATGCTTATATAGATCTATGATTTTAGAGATATATATGTGATATTTGATGTAACTTTAGTTTTTAATTTTGTAGGTGTTGTAGTGTAGGAGAACTAATGCAATACTATGTTGAGATATCTCATCATGTTATATTGGATGGTCTGCTACATGATGAACTATCTCAATATAGTATCCCATCAGTTCTCCATGGATACTGATGGATCATGTTATAACATGATGTTATAAATAATCTAAGTATAATTATGTATCAAATAATACCATGTAATGTAATAAATATTTTTGTTTTTGTTAGTAAAGATAAACATGACAAGAGGAATGAAGAGAGGATCAATATGAAGGAGGTTGAGAATGGACTTTTTGGAGTCCATCATGCGAATAAAAGTCATGAAGAGATTAAAAAAATAATGCAAAAAAACTAAATGACATATCTTGGAGACAAGATGATGTGTGAAGGAGTTCCTTTGTGAGATATACATTTCCTTAATAAATTTGTTACATGTGTAGGTGAAACAATAGAGAAGATTAGAAAAGAGGATCAACAAGTAAATAAGAGAGAAAATTAATGGAAGGGGAAGATGAATGAGTAGAGAAATAGAAGAGGAAAACAAGAAGATAAGAAAGACAAGAATTGGAAGATAAGTAATAAGCTTCATTTGATCTTGAGCTCAAATTTTATCACTTGGTGAGTCTGATGCATGTGCATCTACATAGGGAGTTTTTTTTTGTACATATTAGTCTTATATAGGTTTATAGAGTCATGGTTGGTCAATAATAAGTCTACTTATGACTCATTTTGTATTGAATTGGTTATGGTTAAGTGTTTAAGATCATTTATAGGTATGAAATGTATTTTTATGTCCTTGGGTTGGTGTTAAAGTCAAAAGGTTTACAAATTTTGGTCTCTAGAGTTGATTTTTTATTTTCCCACCAAAAACTATATTTCAAATATTTAAATTTTATGAAGTTTCTTTTAAGGTTTCTTATCTCTATGAGTAATAAGAGGTCTTGAATCTTTTTAGGAGTGAATAATAAGATCATAGGAATTTATTTTTGGTGGTTCCCTAATCCTAAACTATGATAAACCATATATAATTAACTTAAGGGGAACCAAGTAGAAGATATACATATTAGAGCAAGAAAACGAAATAGTCTTGGAGATAGCTATGAAGGAGAGGAGTTAGATGATAATAAATAAAGAGGAGAGTGTGTATAATCATTCAAGATAAGGTAGTAAGGATAAATAACTCCAAGTGTTTGTAATAAAAAGATAAAAACAAATAAAGGAAAAGGGTATTGATAGTGAGAATAAGGTTCTTGATAGTTTGATGTAATACATCTTGTACTTGGATGAATGAAATAAATAATTTTTATTGAGTTTAGTTCTTAAAATTCAATAAAATATTATATTTAAGGGAATGTATATGTGTTTTTAATAATCTTAAATATTTTATAATGGTGTTACCTTCATGATACATGTCTAAAAGATGTAGAATAGGGTTTCAAGAGTTAATACAAGTTTTTTGTAGTCAAAAAACATTGTGTTTTATCATTTATTTTGATTATTAAAGTGATAAAAGTTTGTTATAGATATATATTAAAGGTTTTGATAGTATCCTCAAACTTAAAATATTCTAAAATAGGTCTTAAAAATTAATTTTTCCATAAAACTTAGCTTGTTGTTGTGTGACTATAACTACGGTTTTGGTAGCACTAAAACCTTCATAAATTAAAAAAAACATTAAAATTTGTATATATATGTATTTGGATGTTTTAATGTTTTAAAAATTTTCTAAATTGTTTTTTATACCTACATCTCAAGTTATGTCAAAAACACATACCTATAGTTCTATAGGAGAGGTCTAACCCAAGGTTTTGGACCACTAAAAGTTGTATATTTCAAAAAAATGAGTTAAAAAGTTGAATTTTTTTATAATTATGATTGATTAAATATAATAGTAATTTAGGGTTATTTAAAGGCTTATGAATATACATAATAAAATATATAAGTAAAAATTAGACTACATACTTAAAAGTAGGACTAAAACCCTCTTAGAGCAACACTAAAAGGAGTATAACTTGAAAATGAGTCATCCAATTGTTATTAAATTTTGTATATAGGTTGAATAAGATATTTTTGAATAATTGAAATTTATTTCAGATTTTTTAAATATATTTAGATATATTCATGTTCAAAACATAGTTTTTAGGTCTAATATGTATAAGGTAAAAATCTGAATGTTATGTTTACACATTTCAAACATAAGAGGATTGAAACTTGTTTATAGAGTCTATATAGACATAATAATAAATTTAATAAACCTTTGCAACTATAATGAGTATAAATATTTGGTAACTATTGATTTAGTAAGGAAACATGGATGGGACAAGGCTTAAAATATATGTTATAATTTTTTGTTAAATTCTTACAAAAAGGAGACATAGAAAGTTATATTTTAAGCTAGAAAGTACTAATAGTTGTTGAATAACTAAGATTACAGATTTAGATATCTCATTTTGAATAAATAATAAATCAATATGGATTAGTGTAACCACTGGATGAGGTAAGTGTCTAGGTATATATAAAAACACTCCAAGAACATTATAGACCTTTTAAGAATAATATTTTGTTGAAGACCCCTTATGAGTTTCAGTTTTCATAATTTTGGTATCAAAGTTGGTAAGTTACTTGGGAAGAAGAAGAGAGTTAATAATTTTGTATTATAAACTAATCCCTAAGAAAATAAGGGAGAAAATATTCAAGAATGAGAAGTAGTTCCAAGGTGGAATAGACTTGGAAAGAGTGTCAATAGAATAGGTAGAGAATAAAACCTAGGGTGAGACACAAGAAAGGTGCAACAAACTTGGTAGATCAAGGTGAAATAGACTTGTTATATAAAATGAGGAAATAGAAATCAGTATTGATAAAAGGATTAAATTATTTAGAGTGCCATAATGAGAAAATTATTAAGGAAGACATAATAAGGAAAATATTGGTTGTGGAAGAGGAAACAAATGAGTTAAAAAATGATAGAGGATACGAGGCTCATGATGGAGAACATTCAATATGAGTAAATCCAATGGTATGGATGGATATTAAGAAATAGGGTGGAGTAGCCTATGAATCTATTTATTTAGGAAAGGAATAGGAAAAAGATGATAACTAGATTAAGGAGAGAATAGAAGCTGTTTGTTGAAAAAAAAAAGAGATCATATGTGATCTAGAAGATGGAGAAATGTTCAAAAAATATGATGTAAAAGAGGAATACCGGTTGATAAGCCTCATTTAAGGCATGATGAAGATAGTGTGTTTGAAGGAAGAATTATCCATGGAAAGGACACATGATTTTAAATCTAATGACTTGTTTATCTATGTGAGTGAAAATTAATTAGAGGCTGAAATAGAAGCATAAATCCTACCTTAAATAAGGAAGTAGTGGATTATGATGAAGAGACACCATAGCTAGTTTCAATAAGGATAGAAATTGAAAAATAAAAAGATGATAAAATAGTTGATAAATCATATTGCCATATGGAAGGACAAGTGTGGTTTCAAGAAACACTTGATGTGACCCAAAGGTCTTCATATTTTATATCTAACTCTTTGTTAAGTTATGTATGTGTAGGTTCATTAGTTGAGGAGATGAAACTTATAGATAAATAATATATTGAAAGATATCAAGTACAAAATATGAAATTTGAAAGATAATACATCCTCATCTTGGAGAATAAATCCACAAAGAAAAAAATGGAAGAAAAATGAAATATAGAAGAGAAGATTAGAGAAAAAGAGAAGAGCAATCAGATTCATTATGAAGAAAATTTGGAGAAGCAAACAAGATTTATGGAGAGAAATCTTAGTCCAAGAAAAGGCAAGATCAAACCATAATTAGAAGATAAAAAAGAGTCAAGTTATATGGAGGAATAATTACAAGGAAATAAGTTACAAGAAGATGGACAAAGTATGCAAAGGCAAGATGAGAATTTCACACATTTGAATAGAAAAATTACAGTTGAATTTTTTGAGAGAATGCATGAGAATAATTATGAGAAATCTCTACAATAAACATTGTGTTCTATGAACCTGAATTGAGTAAGAATATAATAGTTTAATGTGAGAAAAGAGAATATGATAAAAATCAACATAAGGAAGCAAAATATCATCATGATAAATCCTAAGGATGTCAAGAAAGAAGAATATTAGAATTGAAGGAAATTTTGGTTTCTAAGAAACTACTAAATCATGTGAAGAAAGAAGAATGCATGGTTAAGGAGAAAGGGCAAGATGGTACCAAAGAAACTAGTTATACAATCAAAATAACAATAAAGTAGGCATTGGATAGAGAGAGATAGATGACTTCATGAAAACCATATGGAAAACATTTCCAAAGGAATAAATCAGCATGAAGTATGTGAGTAATCCATGACAGAGTCAAGAGGAAGAATTTTTGAGATAAGTAAGTATGGTAAAGTAGGAGAAAAAGTTGATTCTCAAGAAGATCTATAGGTGAATACTAAGTTTTAATAGTTGGATGAAGGAGAGTTATTTCAAATACAATTGAATGATATTGGAGAAGGTTTTGATAAATCTAAATTTGTTGTGAAAGCTTAAACAAATAGTGTAAAAGTAGAGGTTGCAGTTGAGATGAAGAGGTTTCCTATTATTTCAATCCAAATAATGAATGAGAAAAGGGTAAAAGTTGACTTTGATAAAAATTTTGATGTTATGATTTATAATTTGGATCCCTATGTATTTGTGGAGTTAGTTATGATGATTTTGATAGTGTATGATGAGATGATAGTTAGATGTGTATAACTACAATCATGGAAATGTTTTGTTATACTTGATCAAACAATTGGTTGGACAAAGACTTTTAAAAATGACAAAGAAAATAATCCAAGTAAAATTATATATCAAACAATACCATGGAATTTAATCAACATTTTTGTTGTTTTTGATAAAGATAAACATGAGAAGAGAATGAAGAGGGGATCAATGTGGAGGTTGTTAATGGAAATTTTGGAGTCCATCAGGTGAATATAAGTCATGAGGACATACAAAACAAACAAACAAAGCTAAATGAAATATGTTGGATACAATATTATGTGTTAAGTAGTGAATTTGGGATATATAAATTTTCTTAAAAAATTTGTTACATGTGCAAGTGCAACATTAGATAAAACTATAAAAGAGGACCAATAAGCAAATAAGAGAGAATATGAATGGAATAGGAAGATGAATAAGAAAATAAGTAGAAAATGAAAATAATAAGTTAACAAAGACAATAATTTCAAGACAAGGAATAAGACTAATTTTAACTAAACCTCAAATTTTCCCACTTTGTAAGTTTGATGCAAGTGCATCTACATAGGGAGTACATTTTTGTACATATTGGTCTTAGATAGGTTTATAGAGTTATGGTTGGTCAATAGAAATCTTGTTCAATAATAATTTTTTATTTAATTGGTTATGTTTAAGTGTTAAAGGTAATTTATAGGTATGTATTGGATTTTTATGTCCTTTGGGTGGTGTTCAAGTTAGTAGGTTTCCACATTTTGGTCTCTAGATTTTATTTTTATCTTCATGTGAAAAACTGTGTTTTCAAATATTTGAATATTATGAAGTTTGTTTGAAGGTTTTATTGTCACTATGAGTAAGAAAATGTCATTAATATTGATAGTATGTTATAATAGGATCATATAAATTTTTTTTGGTGGTTTCTTAATCCTAAACTATGATAAACAATATATACTTAAATTAAAGGGAATCTCCTTGCAGATATACACATTAGAGCTAGAGAAGGAGATATTCTTGGAGATAACTATGAAGGAGAGGAGATAGAGGATAAAAAATTATGAGAGTGTTTATAATAATTAAAAATAAGTTATTAAGGATAAATAACTCCAATTATTTTTAATAAAAAGACAAAACAAAACATAGAAACAAGGTATTGATAGTGAAAATAGGGTTATTGATAGTTTGATGTAAGGCATATTGTACTTTGATGAATGAAATAAACATTTTTATTGAGTTGAATTATTAAAATTTAATCATATATTATATGTAAGTTAATATTTATTTATTTTTAATCATATTATATTCTTTTTAATGATGCTACCTTCTTGATCATGCCTAAAAGATACAAAACAGGGTTTTAAGAGTCAAGAAAAATATTTTATAGTCATAAAACATTGTGTTTTATTACTTATTTTGATTTTTTAAGTTATAAAATGTTTTAAATATACATATTACATTTTTTTATATTATCATCCATCTTAAAAGATTCTAAAATAGGTAATAAAACTTGAATTTTAAATAAACATTAGTTTGATGTCCTATGACTACAACTAGGGTTTTGGGAGCATTAAAACATTCATAAATAAAAAAGAAACTCATAATATATATAAGAATTGGTAGATAAATGTATGGATATGTTTATGACGTTTTAAAACCATTTTAAAGTATTTTGGAGATATAAAACTCAATTTATGTTAAAAACTCAGACCTGTAGTCTTATAGGAGAGGTATAATATAAGGTTGTTAACCACTATAAGTTGCATATTTAAAAACCAAATGAGTTAAACAAGTTGAAATTTTGTATAAGTATGATTTATTAAATTTAATATGAATTTAAATATATTTAAAGGTTTATGTATATCTACAATAAAATATACAAGTAAAACTCTAACTATAGTCCTGAAAGTAAGATTAAAACCCTTTAATAACATCACTAAAGAGAGTATAACTTGAAAAATGAGTCATAAAATTGTTATATTTTTTTTACAGAGGTTGGTTAAGATTTATTTGATTAATTAAAATTTATTTAATTATTTTTTAATACATGGAGGGAGAGTTTTGTTCAAAATATAGTTTCCAAGTCTAATGTGTACAACGTAAAAATTTGAATGTTGTCTTCTACACATTTCAAGCATAAGAGGATTAAAACTTGTTTCTAGAGTTGAGATAACCATAAAAATACATTCAAAAAACCTTGAGAACTGTAAAGAGTCTAAATCTTTGGTAAATTTACATTGGGTAAGAAAATAGGCTTGAGCCAAGTCCTAAAATATGTGTTCTGATTTCTTGTTAAAGGCTTATAAAAAGGAGAGGTAGAAAGTTGTATCTTGAGCTAGAAAGAACTAATATTAGTTGAAGAACTAAGATTATATATTTAGATATCTCAATTGGAATAAATAATTAGTCAATAGGGCTTATTGGAACCATTGGATGAGGTAAGTGTCTTGGTGCATTCAAAAAACAATTCAAGAACATTATAATCCTTTTAAGAATAATATTTTATTGAAGGCCCCTTTTGAGTTTAAATTTTCATCACTACCATAGCATGATACTATGTGTATGGTTGATCATGTGGTACCTTCAACATGTACATATGATATTTGATTTTAATTAGTCTATGAGGTAGATATCTAAATAGACTAACAAATGTGGCCCAAGATATAATACTAGTAAGAGTTGGTCAGGGGGAGTTATGAGCATGCCATTCACTAGCTAAAGAAAGAACCACTCAGTTGGATATAGCTAGACAATTGATAGTTATCTAGACCTAGGTGACCAATCTATAGGGACATGTGGATGGGATTTGATCATGGACAAAGTCTCTACGTAAGAATAATGTGATGAAAAAATGGAATGGAAAGTACTACATATGAATTTTAAAGATCCTTCGTAAAAATGATACACACTAAGACAATGTACAAGTGATAAGAACTTGTTTGAACAATAATGACCTAATATACTCTAACTAGTAGATGAAAAATCTTGGGCTAAAAAGTGAGGTACACATATCATCCTATGAAGGTTATATATGTATGAAAAATTAAAATGTGCCTACATTTTCATAACATGTTCCCTTTTCCTTAGGACCCCCTTATCGAGCTATCTATATATTGTGAATATTAGGTACTTTCATGAGAAATTAGGTGAGACTAAATAGTATAATGAGACCTCTTATCCCATTATATTATCCTACCAAAATTTAATAGACCTGAACTATATCATGAGGACAACTATGGAGTTTTATATTCAACTAAAATATGATATGTGTTGAATAAGAATCACATTTTTTGGTGTGATTTTGACTTTTAAATTTATAATTTCCTTTTTATCATTGGATTTTTATTTCTTTTATTATTTTTATTTTAAATTTTTTGTATTATCTGTTCATCCTCCATATGGATTTGGGAAACCAATCATGATTGATATAAGTGACAAAAAAAATAAAAATTACAAGAGAAGTAATTAAAGACTATGTCGTATTTAAATATTCTTAGAGTTTTCCACAAGTAAGTTCACAATATGAAGACTAAAATATGTGATTTTTAAAAATTTAATAATGATAAGGTATGAATGAGGATCATTAAAATATCAATAATGGTAAAATGATGAATATTTGTTGTATCCGATCATAAGGGAAATATGATAGTGTTGGGTGAGTTATAAAATACATGTCACATAAATAACTATACTATTAATCAAAACAAGTTAACACAAGCATGAATGTAAGGAATAATCATTCCAAAATAGGGGGAAAATAAATGGTTTCAAAAAATAAAAGATCATAAAGAAATATTTAAATTTATAAATTTATTTATCAAATGACTTAATCAGAAAGAAAATTTTGTAAGCAAAAAGATCATCAAAATATTTTTAAAAAATTAAAGAGAGGAATCATAAGATCCCAAGTTAAATAATGCATCACAAATGCTATAGTGAAATTTAAGTATCAAATCTAATTCATATAAAAATTTAAATAAAAATCTAATGTAGCAAGAAAGTGTTCTCACAAATGTTGATATATTTCATGACATACATCATCAATAACATCAAATAAATATTTAATGTTATTGATGATGTATTTCATGAAATATATCAAAATAGTATCTAAATTTTAGGATGGATTGAGGAGCATGTGAGGAGTGAGATATTTAGGAAGAGTTTTCAAAAAAAGACACTGAGCAATAAAAATGGGATGACAATGGGGATGGATCATAAGAGCAAGACCAGATCCCATCTCATGAGGTGGGGCCTTCAACTAATGTCAGAAGGTCATGGTTTATTATTATTATGTTTTCTCTATGTTTTATTTCTCCCCACCTAGAGGAAAACTCAAGGAAGTGACTCTTAATAAAATTTGGATCCATAAACTCAAAGGCATGTTGTTAAAATAAGAAGAAATTTGAACCAACTAGGTTCTTTTGATCTCTAGGTTAAATAACACCTTCAATATTGAAGTGCCCAATTCATTGATTCATAGTGCATCAATTAGAATATTGGATGCTCTAGTAGGCAATTTTATATGTACCAGACCTAACATAGATGTTGTACCCAATCCCCACCTTTTCTTATTGAAGAGATGGGGGCCCACTTTTTCTAGATCTTGACCTTCTTATTGAGACTTTCTTCTATATACTAGGGAAAAGTCTTGAGCAGATGGATTCTTAGAATTTATACTTAGAAGAATTTAGAATATTATAGTATTGTATTTTTCATATTTTGTGAGCTAACTCTATTAATACATTTTTTAGAGTTTTTTGAACTATGCATGCTTTTTGGACTTTGTTTATTTAGAGACTTATTCATAAAAAAAATTGGGATTTTCATTCAAACATTTTGTCTAACAAGTTTGGCTTTTAGGGTTCTTGTTTCAATAATTTTGTCTAAAAACTTATTAATGCATTTATTCATCATCATTTGTTTTATGACAGTTTTTTCATTCAAGATTTTATCTAGTGGAAATTTAGTCTTCAAAATTCTTGTTCTAAATAGATAAGTTTTTGAGGTTATTATTATGGACATTTTATCTAAAACAATTTCTCCAAAAAATAACTTATCTTTTTAATGACCTTTATTTTGTGGAATTTTCATCATAGACATTTTGTCTAATTGAATTTTTGTTTCTATAATTTTACCGTAGACATTTTGTTTGACAAATCCTAAAGATATTTTTATAAATATCCTTCAGACTTTATGATTGTACATTTTATTTGATAGAGTTATGTATTTGGGGTTTTTATTATGGGTCTTTTGTAAAGGTTGGTCCTAACACAAAACCCAAATACCTGATTCCTGAATGCCAAAAGCATTGCTATACTTAGTCAAATAATTCTAAAATACTTTTTAGTAGTTTTCTAAAGCCCCCCCCACCAACTTGAAGTAATGAAATTTAAACTATGTAGGAAAATACAAAATAGGTGAATGTTGAACATTTATATCACATGAAATAGTAATCAATGTTAAAGATACATATATGACATGTAACCATTAAAACCTTCATTACTCATTATAAAAACTTGCATCTAAAGTTTAATACTCTCTTGCATGATAAATAACCCTAGCTACTACCTGTGAGAATACTACGTGAAGAATAATAACTAGTGAAAGGATGAATTAATCATATAACATGCAAAGCTCATAGAAGGAAATTATAAACAACACAAAGTATTTAATAAATAATGGTGTATTCATCTAGATAGTTTAGAGGAGTAGTTCCACCATCACCCTAATCAATTAGGGATTCCATAGAGTTCATGGATATAATATTTAATGATACCATATTTGATAATATGTACATAAATTATATAAAAATATGGGACATTATTAAATCTATGGATATATTTTCATTAGATGATAATATGTTTCACTCTAATTGATAGTTCATCAAGGATTTATTGGCCCTAAAATGACAAGGATTGCATTTTATTTCTACCAAGCCCAAATTCATGTCATTCATTTATATTTTTCATGATTCATTCTTTGTAGGTAGGTTCATAAAAGATGATTTCCTCCACCATATTAGCAATCCTACATTTTATGCTTATATTTAAAAATCTGAATTATAGAGATACTTATCCCTACCCACAACCAATGCATACTTTGATAATCATAGATTGGTAAATTGGAATGCAGAGAACTCAATGGAGAAGGTGTTATATACATGGATGCTTCCTAACTAGATAGACCATTATATTCAATGGTAAGAAACCAAAGAGGGCTAATCCTATTAATAAATTTAGGATGGGAGTTCACATTGGTATGATGCTACTAAATAGACTCTATGGTGTTTTAAGCATTCACTTTTTCAATTTGGATTGTGTATCATCATTGCACATGATGATGACCAGTGATGTTACATTCACATTGGGAGTGATCATCAATTTTCATTTGAGGGATTGGATCATATACAAATATAATCAACCCACTTTTGAAACCCATTTATACATGATGTCATATTTATTGGATGCTATCATTGGGACATGATACAATGTTCTCAATGATCTATAGAACCCATCTATTTATTGTATTAAGAATAGTATATGTGACCACTTTAATTTCAAGCACGTATATGCCTATATGAAAAACATGGTGAGAATTTTTGAGGATTTATATCCTCAATTTTGGCAGGCCATCCATGGTTCACCAATGCCTAGGATAGGAGAGAACATTATGAAATCACTTTCTAGAAGAGGTGATTACTTCCTTTATCCAAAATTGACTATCATAATGATATGGGGTAATAAGGTTCACCCAATGTGCCTTCCAAAGTATGTCCCTAATAAGGTGGTCGAGTAAGATATTTATTTTAGTTGTGGTGGAACATAGAAGAAGACTTGTTCATGGCAAAGAGAAGTTCATACTTTGGCCACCATATAGTCACTAGTAGAATGGTATACATAATGAGAAGTCATTTTGGATAATTTGGAGGTAAGAGAAAAAGATATCATTTTCCTACACTTACACATAGGGATTAGGATCCCCAGAGACTCATCTAGAAGCATATACATGGATTTAATATCCCTTACATCCATGAGCCTTACTCTTACAAATTTTTGTTCCTAAATGCAAAAGATGATGAAGTGTTATAAAGGGTAAAGACTTTTGGATTAAAGGAGGATATTTTGAGGATGGTTCAAGAGGATCCTTCAATTTATATGAGGTAATTAGACAACAATTTTTTTTAAAATCTAGGATGGACCCATTTAAACTTTTGGAAGGGTCAGTTTAAAAAACAATCCTTAGAACAAGGAGGCTCCTAATCACAGGGACTCCCTCTCAAATTGAAGTTGAAGGCTCTAAATAAGGAACATGAGGTAGTTGAACTTGACCCCAAGGGATCCCAAGTAAGAGACCTCATTAGTTTGGATTTTGATGAGGAGGAACAAACACATGAAGAGTTAATTTCAAGCACAATCCAAATGACTACAACTATTCCCCAAGATCAAGATTCTACATCTACAAGGGTAGCAATAGATGGAGTAGCTACATTAGTCTAGAAAGGCTCCTCCTCACAAATAAAGACCACCATGTTCTATATAAGTAATCCCAAGACTCCCATAGGTAGCCCCATAATTGAATAAACCCAAGGATTACTTATAAGACCTCAAATAGTAGAGGTGAAAAAGAGGAAAGTAGTTGATTTAGGAGAAGATTATGATGAAGAAATCAAGCTATAAAAGGCTAAAGGATTGAGCCTTAAAGATAAAAAGGGTGATGAACTAGATGTGGATGTAGCTCAATTCCCAAGTACCTAGTCTATTTAGTTTATTCTTTTATCATCTATTTCTACTCCCATGTTTGGTTCTATTTTTGTTTCTTCTATGATAAAGACCCCCAAGGTGGAAGTTCCTACTTCTACCTCTATGAATCAGTTTTCCCCAAATTTATTCATACAATTCCCCTTTCTCGACCCAAAGGTTGAGATGGATGTTTCCACCACTTTTGCTTCTACTACCATTGATTTACTCTTCACTTCCATTCCATTCACTTCCATCATGGCTACCTCCAACATTCTTTCTAGCGCTACCAATATTAGAACACTAAATAACAAGAAGCAATCCAAGAAGGTGGAGGTAGCCATGGACATACCCTAACTTCATGTCTAATCAACCTAGATCACCCTTCCCATGCCATCCACCACTCCATATGAGGAAACCATAACGACAAGTGAAGGGAAAGGTAAGAGGACCAAGCCATAAATTGTATAATCCATCTACTCCCTTATTTTAGAGGAATTATTGGTCTAAGATCATTTGGCCCTCCTTGATTGACACCCTTTTCAAGTCATCTAATAAGTAGAGTATAACTAAGGAGGTAGAGGAACATGTTGTAGTCACAACATTGGGATAAGTATATGTAACATAGTTGAATATTCCTTCTTAGTATATGGATTTTAGATGTAAGACCTCTTAGTTGCCTAGCTTTAAAATTATTGAGATCCCCTCCATCAATAATCTATTTGGAAAACCATTTGGGAGCATATAGAGGGTGAATAATAGAAATTTTAAGGATGAAAAATGTATGGATTTGATTATAAAGGAGAGACAATAAGTCTTATCCCTCACAAAGAGGCACACTAAGAAGCTAGGGTAGTCCCCTTATGTTAAAAGAATTAAAGACCTGGTCAAAGCTCACAAGGATGCCATGGTGTCCATCCATGAAGGAATAGAAATGGATATAAAATAATTAGAGGCCAAGGCAGAAAAATTAAGGTAAGAGACTAAGACTATCCACATACTAATATGCACTGAGGTAGAGGTATAATAAGTAGCCTCTAGATGTTATAATTATTTAGAATCTCTAGAATTCATACAAGCTAAATTAGTCCCACATATAAATAAGATTAATGAATTATTCAATTTTTTGAAAAAGGAAACAATAAATTGAAGATGGTGGTGGCATATATAGGTAATAATTCATATAGCCATTTAGACCTCATGACACTATTGGAGGCATTTAATGTCCTTAACTTGGTTGTCATTAAAATAGAGGAAACTTGTGAATGGATAATATTAGTTGGGGTGTTAATCCCCAAGTATAAAGAGCATGAAGCTCTTATTATTCAAATTTTTAATGATCTTAAGTTATCTAAGTTGAAGGACACTACAAGAAAATTGAACAATAAGATTAATTTTGATCAACTCATATGAAAAGCCACTGATAAATTTAAGTAGAGTCTACAAGGCCTAACATTAAAAGACATAGAAGATAAATTGAGCACCATTAGGAAGAAGGTAATTGAGGTGGAAATATTCAATAATAATTACATATAACCAAGGTAGAAAATGTGAAACTCTTGGGCCAAGTAAATAGAATACACTGGCCACCTCTACTTAACTCAAATACTATTTAACAATAGCATGATGTTGTAGATAAGCGTTATAAATAAATTTAAGATAATAAGAATCAATCCCAAGTTTCTACTTCTAGTGCTACATCAAAATCTATAGTCTCAATGTCTACTACCTCAGCCACTACATCGACCAAAGTCCATGTAGCTATTTAGACAACACATCTTTGAAAGGCTAGATTTTATGTATGGATAGTTTTGTAATGACATATATATATATATATATATATATATATATATATATATATATATATATATATATATATATAGTTATCTTGTAGTTTGAGCTATAATTTTAAATTTACCTTATTATTTATACACTTGCACACATTGCATGGATTTTGTAAAGTCTAACTTAGCTAATTGACAACTTATAGTAAAATTTTATATGGTTTTGATGATAGTTAGAACTTAAGTTCTAACTATCACATGTAATGACCTTTTCATGAACTTGGAGGATGAGGTGACCCCTTATAAAAGCCTATTTAAACAATTATAATCCATAGTTTGGATTTTTCAGAGAATTTTTAATATTTATGAGTGAAGCAATTTTGGTTGTCTAGTCATGTGTTTGTATATTTTATTTCCGCTATTTGTGTAATTTTATTATATTTATTTAGTTGTATGATTCAATAATACTTAGTGTGAAAAATATGTGAATGGGTTCTTGATTTTATTGATTAATATATCATATTTAGATGTGAAATAGTTATTGAATGATTAGTAATTAGATTGGTTAAGATAGTTAAGTTGATTAATTCATAATTTTGAGTGTGTATGAGTGATTTATTTTGATATAGTTTTCTATGAGTGTGCAAAAACTACTTGAAATACCTCACTAATCCTAAGCCAAAATCCCTTAAATAAGATTTTGTAATCAATTCCCTAAAAGGATCAATCTTTGACTAAGGTCCATGAGTTTACTATTTTAGTATTTTCTTATACTTAATATCCATGATTGATTATGTGTGAGAAGTAGATGCTACCAATAGGCATAGGTTTTTTGAAAGTAACTTTTTTACTTAGTAACAAACTAGGGAATTAATTCTTTTAGACCATATAAGTCTCTTTTCTACCTTACCCTTCCTTCTTTTTTTATGTTTGTTTTATGACATACCCACCTTCTATTAGAAACCAACCATCCATCCAACTCATATCAATTCTCACTTCCTTTTAAGAGACCACACCTCCATCTAAAGACATCGTTAATAACCTACATAACCTACCATATATTCCATCAATAGGTTGTTAAGACCACATACCTATAACTCATGCCTTAGAGTGGAGTTCATCTCCATTGAGATCCTAAAACATTAGAGGCTACCTCATTAGATGTGGTGAGCATAAAAACCACATCAATATATCATTTTCACTATAAGGAGGGACAAAACCTCCATTAAAAGAGGTTAGTTTTTACATAGAGTTATACTAGAGTCACCCAGGAGAGTGACAAAATCTAATTCCCAAGTTGGCCTTCTAGTCTAACCCTTGTCAAATTATAGAATACCTAGAATTAAATCAAATATCCCTAATAGACTTAGGAATAATTCTCAAGTAAGGAACCCTTTACAAATTAATCATCTAATGTCTCAACCACACCATTTAGTTGGATCTACTATTACTATCCTAAGAGACATGTATTATTTACCTAGAAATCCTAAAAAGCATCTGCTATCTTTCTCTCCTTTAGGAACAAGGATAATATAGGAACATATTAAGTCTTATAAGGCTAATTTGACATTAATTAATGTTATTAATGAATATGTTTCATGTAGTTTATTCACTTTTACACTAATGGATGTTGATTATGATTGGTCTTTGAATCTAACAAAAAATTCCATCACTTCTTAGGATGCTTGTCAAACAACTTTTCTACCACAATTTGGATAGGTCACCAGCCATAAAAAAATCACTAGTATGAAGAGGGATACTAATTAAATAATATGATCTTTTAATTCAAGTTTTAAAAATATGTACACATGGTTAAGCTTAAGGTATAAAATGGAAGCTTCATTAGCATTGGAGATGTATAAAAATACTCTAGAACTCATCACTATTGTGTTCTTAAGAAGAGTATCTATTGATAACACATTGGAATTGGCATATGAATAATCCATAAAAACTGATAGGTATCTCAATATCTAGGTTCTTGGAGTACCTAAATTCAATAATGGCTTCCCAATGTTGAATTTGATTTCACATGCAAATCAAAATGTTCCTACATTCAATCAAAACCAACTCTACATACTGCCTCCATTGACATAAACAGCACAACCAAACTACAACTTCTTAAATAATCATGTGCAAGGCAATGGTTACCAATAGAATCAACAATTGTCCAAATCTACTACTATTTTATAAGGCACTAACTCTACAAAGGCAAATCTAGAGGCTATTCAAAATATGGTTCAAAAGCTAAGTAATGACTTCCTTGGTATGCAAAGGAAGATGGGTAATGCTAATGCCCCAAATGGTAATAAAAATCTTGGATTTTAGAGGTATAATATGTCATTAAATAGGCCTATAAACAATATAGAGGAGCCTAGCAAAATTTTGAGATCAACATGGCAGAATTGGCCTTGCCTAATTGGTGTAAAATTCATAATACTTGTAACAATTGTGAGCTTTACTGCATTGAATTTTTTTCAACATTTGACATATTTCAAAGGGAGGTGGCAATATAGGACTAGATGCATAATCCACATTAATCCCATCAAGATCCTAGTGCTTCAATCACTACCATGTTCTTCGATAGTCATGAGTTTCCCTTTCCAATTGAAGATGACAACATACCAAAGGATAACACAGATGAAGTCCATGCTTTAAAACAATTATATAAAATCTAGTATAATTTTAGGAACAAGCATCCCTTTATAACTTATACTCATATAAATATAATAAAAATTACACCTAATCTAAAAGATGACAATAATCCACCTCCTCCAAGGGGGAATGATCAGCCTCAGAACAAGGAGGAACCAAGCAAAGGAAGATATAACATTATTGAAGACATGAAGAAGATCAAAGCAAATATAAATCTTCATGAGTTAGATTAGATCACTTAACAAAAGGAGTTGTTATGGAAGTTTATTATTGGGAAGACTCATATGGAAATGACTAAAGAATCTATAGATAAAGAAAAATCCATTGACACTAGTGTCATTTATAAGAGTAGACCAAAATCTCCACCATTATTATTGACTATTAGAGAATTTGACAAGAAAATTCATAATTGTTTATTCTTTTTGAAGCTTTAAAAACTATTATTCCTACTTCTATATGTTAAAAATTTGGTTTGAATCCAATCCCTTCAAAGAGAACCATTTCCAAACTCAATAAAATAGTGGTACTAGTGGTCAGGGAATTGAAAGATGTACGTATTCAATTAGCATCTAAACCATGAGTCTAGATGACCATCAACATCCTTGTAATGAACATACCTAAAGGTTATGGGTTTTTGTTGAATAGGGACTAGTCCAAAATTCTTAATGGATATATTTATACAAACTTCAATCACATCTGGTTACCATAGAGAGGAATTGTGAATTAAATTAGGATTGATAGGGAGCTAAGTATAAAATATACCAAGAATATAACATCAAAAATGAAGAGTTGAAATAAAAATCTCCTAGCCTTGGTATTTACACTTTCACTATGTAGAATAAAGAACAAGAATTGTAGTCTGATGGTTCCAACTAACTATGAACTTTACATTTTGATAGTGCTAGATCCAAATAAGGATTAGGAGTAGGAGTTGAAATAATTGATCCATAATGAAAGAATCTCTTGGTAGCATATATGTTGTAATTCCCTTACACCAATAATAGGGTAGAGTACAAGGCTCTAATTCTAGGATTGTAATTTGCACTAAATAACAATGTGAAGTAGGTATTAGTATTTACTGCTTTAGGTCTCATGGTCAACAAAGCCAAAAATGAATATTAGTGCATGTTGTCTTATCTAAGAAAGTACAAACATAGATCATGGAACCTAATCAAGAGCTTTGATGCTTTCAACATATAAACGATTCTTAGAGAGAATAATTAAGTCATGAATTCACTAGTTACTAATGCTACTAATTTGGATCCCCTCAAAGGATCCAAGGTAGAAATATTTTCTATTGAAATAGTGCCTTATCCTTCTATGCCTGATAATGTAGAAAATTTTCATGTCTTTAATAATGACCAATAGATTGTTCATTTTCTAACTAATTTAGGGGAGTTTAAGTCCCAAATAATCAACTATAAGGAAGTTAATCATCTCTACAAGAGGAATTAGACAAGGAAGGTATTTTATATCTCTAAGAGAATCATATTCTAGCAAGGTTAGTCTCTTTATAAAGACCATTTGACATAGACCCCCAAGCTCAATATCTTAGGTAGCCCAAGGTCAATGAATTTGATTTCAAGAAGAAAAATACAAGATATGATCATAGCCCATTCTATGTTAATATTTTCCTCAATTTTACCCCAAAATAGAGGCAATAAGTGAAATATTTAAACACTCAATACAAAGATGTCATTGCTTGGACTTATGAAGATTTGAAGGTTTATGACCCTTAGGTCATTACTCATATGATTCCTTTGAAACTAGACCATAAGACATTTACATAGAGGCAGAGACTAGTCAATACTATTTTAGAGCCTCTTATTCAAAGAGAAGTGGAGAATTTACTTAGTGTAATAATAGTCTTCCTGATCAGACATTCTACCTAGGTGGCCAATTTGGTCCTAGTCAAAAAGAAGAATGGTGAGATTAGATTGTGTGGATTTTAGGAACTTGAACAAGGATTCTAAAAAGGACAAATATCCCTTGTATTATTTAATTGAATTGATATAGATAGTAATTGGTTATAAAATGATATCTTTTATAGATGGATTTTTAGGCTATAATCAAGTTTTGGTGCAATCTGAGGATAGTCTACATTTACTATGAAGTAGGGAACTTATGTATATAAAAGGATGTAATTTAGCCTAATAAATGTAGGAGATACCTTTAAAAATTCCATGGACCATGCATTCAAAGGACTAATTATAAAATGCATAATTATCTACATGGATGATCTTACTATGTTCTCAAAGAATAGGAATGATCACATAGGCTAGCTCCAGTCAATATTCGAGAGATGCAAAAAGTTTGGTATCTCACTAAACCCAAAAAGTATTATATTTAGAGTGACTAAAGGAAATATCTTAGGACATATCATTACCAAGGAAGGAATCACCAATGAAATAGATATAATTCAAGGAATCTTGAAGATTACACCACCAAATACAAAGAAAAAGCTCAAATCCTTTTTTGGGAAGATTAAATTCATAAGGAAGTTTATCTCAAGATTTTTAGAGATTGTTAAACCTCTAAATGCAATGATAAAATAGGATTCAAAGATATAATGGACAACTAAATCTCTAAAATATTTTAAGACATTAATAATGCAATATTTTAGGCCTTAGTACTAGTTAGTCCAAATTTCATGAAAAAAATTCTACTTGTTCTCATTCACTTTAGAACATAAAATTGTTGCTATTATAACATAGAATAAAGATGAGACTAAGAATTCAATTACATTTATGAGTAAAAAATTGAAAGATATAAAACTTGGGTAATCCATGATTGATAAGTAAATTTTCACTCTTGTCAAAGCATTGAAGAAAATCTAACATTATATATTGAGGAATAATAACATTACCATTATGCCTGATCCTAGTATAAAGCTCACCTTATCATAGAATGAAATATGAGAACATCAAGGCAAGTGAATGGCAAATTTACAAGAATTTGACATAAAAATCAAACCTATAAATATTGTTAGGGGTTAAGCTATAATTTAGCTTATGATTGAACCTAATCCATGTATCAATGTTGAAGAGGTATGTGAAGCTCAAGTATCTAAAATAGAATGGTATACTAATATAATATAGTAATTTATTACATGTACTTGTTCCCCAAAACTTAGTAGAAAATAAAGAAGGGCTTTACATCTCAAAACTACTCATTACATGATAAAAAAGTTCTCTATAGAATACAATCTGAAGCTATTTATCTCAGGTGCATGTTTGTCAAGGAAGTGAAAGAGATTATTGAGAAATTACATCAAAAAATATGCAATGGTCATCTTTATGTGAGTACTACATCTCACATGATCTTTAAAATGGGCTACTACTAGCCAATAGTTTTTAAGGATGCTCACAATCAGGTGAGAACATGCCATGAATGCTAATATTTAGCTAAGAGGGAAGTAAACATAGCAAAACCCTTAAATCCTATTATTGAGTGAGGTCATTTGTCTAGTTAGGTTTATATTTCATTTGTCATTAACCTAAATTCCTTAGTAAACCATAAATACATACTCACTACTACATATTATTTCACTAGATAGATTGAAGCCATAGCCACAAATAATTATAGAGCACAAGATGTGATTAACTTCTTAGAGGACACGCATCATCACTATATTTGGTACCCCCATTTATCTATTTTGTGATAATGGACTAGCATTCATATTAGTAAAATTTATTAAGTGGGCACATGATAATCATATTACTATTAGGTCATCCTCTGACCATTACCCCCAAGGAAATGGACTAGATAAGTCAACTGATAAGAACATGATAGATGTAATTAAGAAATCATTTGAGGATAAACCTATATACTGGCATAATCTAATAAAGTATTTCCTTTGGGTAGATCAAGCCATATACAAGTAAGCCCTTAAAGCTTCACCCTACTTATTGGTGTATGGGTGTAGGCCAATATTCCCAATCATGTTGAAGCTACCCACTTATCAGTTCATGTAGGACTACATGGAACCAAATGATCAAATAGAGTCTCAATTTTTAGACATAATAGAATAGAAGATTCAAGGAATGAAGCTTTACATACATTCAATAAACACCAAGACATAGTCAAGTGATGGTTTGATAAGAGAGCAAAGATCAAAGCATTTAGAATCTTAGATATAGTGCTTCTTTGGGATAAATCCCATGAAAATAAATGACAACATGATAAATTTTCCCCACTATGGATTGGACCATATCATATTTTAGATATCATTGGCAATAATACTTTCTATCTAAAGGATTTTCAAGGTAATAAACTCACATATCTAGTCAATGAACAATTTTTGAAGTATTACTTCATGGATTTGCCATCTAAAGATACCATCGATTGATGAAAGGACATGGTAGAGGTAGGATTAGATTAGATTTATTGATTTCATATATTATATTATTTATTTTATTAAATTTAGATTTACAGCTTTCTTAGATTAGAGTTTAGTGCTTTCTAGATTAGTTGTTTTGTTATTTCCTATGGAAATCTAAATTGTGTTTACTCTTATGCAACAAAGCTAAAATCCAAACCAACTGAGCTTATACTTAAACAAACCTAAAAAAAGGGTAAAATTAAAAAAATAAATGCAACATGGGACCTATGTACAAATTGGGTATATTTTTATGCTTAGCATTTTCAAGATGAAGGTAAATAAAAATGATTTATTATGTATTATGTCGCAATTAAATACTTTCACAAGGTATGTGGAAGTTGTTCTCAAAGTAATTCACATGAATTTATAAAGTTTTCTTATTCACTAGATCAAGAAATTATTATACTAAATAATTATTAGAAGTGATAATTCTTGGTATAAATATAGCTATCAGGGATGTTCTAGTAATGATTTTTTTAATAACCATACCAAATCACTAGGGTTACAACTCTCCTCTTTCCATTTAAATAAAAGAGGAAGAAAATAATAAAATAACCAATTATTTCAAAAAGAGAAACTAGCCATCCATCCAACTCATATAGATTCTCACTTCCTTTTAAGAGACCACACCTCCAACCAAAAACCTTGTCAACAACCTACATACCCTACCAACTATTCCATCAATAGGTTATTAAGATTGCATACCTACAACTCATGCCCTAGAGTGGAGTTCATCTCTATTGAGATCCTAGAATATTAGAGGATACCTCATTATTCATGGTATGCATAAAAACTACATCAAAAAATCAAGCCAAAATAATAAATAAAGAAAATCAAAAGTCTCATACGATGAAATAAGGTCAATGTACCATGCATCATAATTAAAGGAAAGGGAAGAGAGGGAACCCAAGGTATCTCTATTAGGGCTATGGCTATGGATGTTTAGCTAGTATCATAGATATGCATGAGTTTCCCTTGTTTTAAATGAATTTTGATGGAAACTAGAATAAAACCTATAGCTCCATCATGCCTTGAAAAAATCATCACAACAAAGATTATATTAACTTCACATTTAACACACACAAATCCAAGGGTAAGAAGGCAAGTTTGTTGTGTGAATCTTCTTAGGAGTCTCTTTCATATTTCTAATTTTAGTATTTATTTTGTGGCATAGTTTATGTTTGATTTGAGGTTATTATCCAAAGTTTTGTGTTCTCTAATACTTAGGAGTATTCCCCTTGTTAGTTGTCATTTGTTGTACCCAACCCTGCCCCCACTTTTTTTCTTTTTAAAGAGATGGGGACCCACTTTTTTCAAATATTGGCCTTGTCATTGAGCTTTTATTATATGTATGAGGGCAAAGTCTTGAGCAGATGGATTCTTAGTATTTATACTTAGAATAATTTAGCATGGTATTTTACATATTTTGTGATCTAACTCTATTAATACCTTTTTGGGATTTTTTTTGAAATATGCAGGTTTTTAGGATTTTGTTTATTTAGAGAAAGTCAATCAAAGACTTATTCATTAGATTTTTTGTTTGGGATTTTCATTTAAACATTTTGTCCAATAGGTTTGGATTTTAGGGTTCTTATTTTGAAAATTTTGTCTAGAAACTTCTTAAGGTATTTATTCATTGGCCTTTATTTTGTGGCATTTCATTCATTTAGGATTTTATTCAATGGCAATTTAGTCTTAGGAAATTTTGTTCTGAATAGATAGGGCTTTAGGGTTATTTTTGTGGACATTTTTTCTAAAATAATTTCTTTAAAAAACAACTTATCTTTTTATTGAACTTTATTTTATGAAATTTTTGCCACAGATATTTTTTATAGAAAACTTTTTGTTTCCACACTTTTACCACAAACATTTTTTTTATAGATCCTAAAGAGATTTTATACCTATCCTTCAAACTTTATGATCAGATATTTTGTCTGATGGAGTAAGGTCTATGAGGTTTCTATTATGAGTCTTTTGTAAAATTCAGTCCCAACACAAAAATTGAATACCTAGCTCCTGAATGCCAAAATCATTTCCATATTTATTTTAATAATGCCAAAATAATTTTTAATAGTTTGATAGATCCCTCTTCCTACCAACTTAAACTAATGAAATTTGAACTATGTAGGAAAATACAAAATAGATGAACATTGAACATTTATATCACATGAACTAGTAATTAATGATAAATCTATGAATGTGATATGCATCCATTAAAGCCTTCATTGCTCACAAAAAAAACTTGTATCCAATGTTTACTACTTTCCTATGTGACAAAAATCCCTATCTACTACCTATGAGAATACTACATGAAGAACAATGACTAGTGAAAGCATGAATTGATTATATGACATGCAACGCATTTAGAATGAAATTGTAATCAACACATAATGAGTAAAAATAATGGCATATTCATCTAGATAGTTTAGAGGAGCAGATCCACCATTGCCCTAGTCAATTAAGGATTTCATAGAGTTCATGGATATAGTCTTTGACGCTATCATAGTTGATAATAGGTATGAAAATTATTCAAAATTGTGGGACATTTTTGACTCTATGGATATATTTTCATTGGATGATAACATGTCTCTCTCTGATTAACTATTTGTCAAGGATTTTTTGGCCCTAAAATAGTAATCATTACATTTTTTTGTTTCCAAACCCGAAGCCATGCCATACATAAATCTTTTGCTTGATTTTTTCTTCATAAGTAGGGTCATGTAAGATGCTTTCCTCCAACATATTGGCAATCCTATAGTCATGGCTTGTATTTCAGGAGCTGAATTCTAGAGATACTTATCCCTACCCACACTTGATGCATACTTCAACAAGCATATATTGGTGCAGTGGAATGTAAAAAAATCAATGGATAAGGTGTTATCTTCGTGGATACTCCCCAACTAGATAAACCATTACATTCATAGGAAATAAATCAAGGGAGCTACATATATTAATCAATTTAGGATGGGAGTACACATTGGTATGGTATTGAAAAAATAGAATCTATGGTATGCTAAACATTCACTTTCTTAATTTGTATTAGGTGTCATTAATACATATGATGATGACCAGTGATGTGTTCACAGTGGGAAAGAACACCAGTTTTCATTTGAGGGAGTAGATCATCCATAAAGATAATCAACCCACTCATGTTGGCCAATTTTTACATGTATTTATTGGATGTTGTCAGAGGGACTTGTTATAAGGTTCTTGGTGAGCTATGGATCCCAACCACTGACTATATTAAAAATAGGATTTGTGACCACTTTCAGTTTAGGCACATAAATACCTATATAAAGAACATGGTGAAGATTGTTGAGGATGATTATCCGAAAGTTTAGTAAGCCATCCATGGTTTACCAATGCCTAGGATAGGAGATAACATTGTCAAATCACTTTTTCGAAGAGGTGATTACTTCCTCTATCTAGAATTCACTATCGTATTGATCTAGGGTAATAAGGTTTACCCCCTATGACTTACAAAGTATGTTTTTGATAAGGTGTTTGAGCAAGAGATTACTTTTTAGTTATGGTGGAGCATAGAAGAAGACTTTTTTAGGGTAAAGACAAGTTCATACTTTGGACACCACATATTCATTGGTAGAATGGTATACACAATGAGAAAGCATTTTGAAGAAGTTGGAGGCTAGATAAAAGGTTATAATTTTCTTACACTTCCACATAGTGATTTGAATCCCCATAGACTCATCCAAAAGAATAAAAAAGGATTAAATATCCTTTACATCCATGAGCCTTACTCTTATGACTTTGTGTTCTTGAATGTAAAAGATGATGAGGAAGTGTTTGAAAGGCAAAATATTGTTGGATTAAAGGAGGATCATTTGAGGATGATTCAAGAGGACCCTTCAATTTTTGTGAGGGAATTGGATTAAAAAATTGATTTATGAAAGATGAACCCATTCAGAGTTTTGGAAGGGTCAATTTACAAAAGAATCAATATAATAAGAAGGTTCCTCATCATAGCGAATCCCTCTCAAATTAAAGTTAAAGGTTGTGAAGAAGGAACCTAGGTTATTTTAAGTTGACCCTAGGGGAGCATAAGTAAGATACCTCATTAGTTTATATTTTGATGAGGAATAACAAGCACATGAAGATCTAGTTATAAGCACAATCTAGATTAATATAACTATTCCCTAGGCCTAGGATTCTACATCTATAGGGGCAACCATATATGAAGTAGCTACATCAGTCCAACATGGCTCCTCCTCGTATCTAAATACCACCATTTTATATATAAGGAATCCTAGGACTCCCATAAGTATCCCCATAGTTGAAAAAATTCAAGGATTACCTACATTACCTCAACCAATAGAGGTGGTAAAGGTAGAAGTAGTTGATTTGGGATAAGATTTTGATGAAGAAATTGAGTTGGAAAAAGCCAAATAACTAAGCCTTAGAGATAACAAGGGTGATGAACTAGTTATGGAGGTAGCTCAATTCCTAGGTGCCTAGTCTATTAAGTTAATTCCTTTGTCCTCTATTTCTATTCTCACATTTATTTCTACTTATATTTATTCTATGTTAGAGACCCATAGGGTAGAAGTTCCTACTTCACCTCTATCGATCCATTTTCTCCAACTTTATTCATATAATTCTACTTATTGACCCAAAGGTTAGGAAGAATATTTCCAACACTATTTCTTCGACCACCATTGATCCACTCTTCACCTCCATTCTATTCATTTCTATCATGGCTACCTCTAGCATTCCTTCTGAAACTTCCATTATTAGAACACAAAAGAAGAAGAAGGAATCTAAGAAGGTGGAGACAACCATGGCCACACCCCAAATCCATGTCTAATTTACTTAGATAATCCTTCCCATGTCATCCACCAGTCCATGTAAGGAAACCATAGTGACAAATTTAGGGAAAGATAAGAGGGCCAAGACATAAATTGTTATAGTCCATTTGCTCCCTCAGTTTGGAGGAGTGGATTAGTCTAAGATCATTTAGCCCTCCTTGCTTGATGACCTTGTCAATGCATCTAATTAGTAGAGAGTAACTAATGAGGTGGAATAATAGTTTATAATCATAACCTCAAGACAAATAGATGTAACATAGTTTAATATTCCTCCCTAAGTTTTGAATTCAAAAAGTAAGACCTCCCAGTTGACTAGATTTAAAATTATTGAGCTCCCTTCCATCACCACTTTGTTTAACAAACCATCTTGGAGCATATAGAGGGTGAAGAAGGGAAATTTAGAGGATGAAAAGGGTAGGGAGTTTATTTTATAGGAGAGACAAGAAGTCTTTTCCCTCATAAAGAGGAAGAATGGGCAATAGGGGCAGTCCTCTTATATTGAAATTTTCAAAGACCTGATCAAAATTCATAAGGATTCCATGGTGGCCATCTATTAAGGAAAAAAATTTCTAGGTAATAAGTGGAGGCTAAGGTTGAACAATTAAGGGAATAGGCCAAGTCTGTCCACATACTAGCAATCACCAAGGTAGAGGTCCAAAAAGTAGCCTCTAAATGTTATAATTCTTTAGAAGCTCTAGAATTCATGTGGGCTGAATTAGCCCCACATATCAATAATAATAATGAATTATTAAATTATTTAAAAAATTACAATAATAAATTGAATATGTTGTTGGCATACATAGGTAATAAGGCATATAGCCATTTATACCTCATGACACCATTGGAGGCATATAATGCCCTTAACTTGGTTATCATCAAAATAGAGGTAGCTCAAGAATAGCTAACATTAATTAGGGATTTACTCTGCAAGTATTAAGAGCATGCGGATCTTATTCTTTAAATTTTCAAATTTATTAAGTTATATAAGGTGAAAGACACTACAAAAAAATTAATCATCAAGATCAATTTTGATCAACTAATATAGGAGGCCACTGATAACTTCATGCAGAGTCTATAAGGCTAAGCATTAGAGGACATAGAAGTTGAGTTGAGAACTTCTAAGAAGAAGATCACCAAAGTGGATATTTTCATTAAAAATTTATAAGTGACCAAGGTGGAAAATGCAAAAATCTTGGGCCAAGTCAATAGAATACATAAGCTACCTCTACTCAACTTAAATATTATTTAATCACAACATGACACCATAAAAAAGTGTTATAAATAAGTTGAAGCTAAGAATAATTAATCCCAAGTTGATACTTCTAGTTTTACATAAACATCTATAGTCTCCATGTCTACTACCTCAGCCACTACACCGACTAGAGTCCATGTGGCTATTCAAACAATGTAGCCTTGAAAGGCTAGATTTTGTGCATGGATAGTTTTGTAACAATGTATATATATTTTTATTTCTCTTTTAGTTCAAGCTATAATTGTAAATTTTCCTTCTTCTTTTTACACATTCACACATTAAATGACTTTTATAAAGGATAACTTAGCTAATTGACAATTGTAAGTAAACTTTTATATGGTTTTGACCATAGTTAGAACTTAAGTTCTAACTATCACATATAATTACTTTTTCATGAACTTGGAGGATGAGGTCACCCCTTTCCAAAGCCTATTTACAATTATTGTAATCCATAGTTTGGATTTGTCAGAGAATTTTGAATATATAAGAGTGAATCAATTTTGGTTATCCACTCATGTGTTTGCATATTTTCTTACCACTTTTTGTGTAATTTGATTATATTTATTTGGTTGTAATGGTTAAATAATCCTTAGTGTAAAAAATATGTGAATGGATTCTTGATTGTATTAATTAATATATCAATCTTAGATTTGTAAAACCTATTGAATGATTGGTAAAATACATTGGTTAGTATAGTTGAGTTGATCAATTCATAATTTTGATTATGTATGAGTGATTTCATTTGATGTAATTTTCTATGAGTGTGTAACAACTACCTCAGATACCTCACTAAGCTTGAGCCATAATCTTCTAAATAAGAGTGTGTAATCACTTCCCTTAAAGGAGAAATATTTGACTAAGGCCCATGAGTTTCTTATATCAGAATTCCCTTTACTTCATAGCCATCCCTAATTGCCTGTGAGAAATAATTTCTAGTAATAGGCATAGGATTTTTGAAATCAACTTGTCCACTTATTAACTAGCCACATAAGTAATTCATTAATACACAAATCTCTCTTTTTTGCCTTACCCTTCCCTCATTTTTGAGTTTGTTTTGTGACCTACCTACCTGATATTAGAAATAAACCATCCATCCAACTCATATAGATTCTTGATTTCTTTTAAGAGACCACACCACAATCTAAAAACCTTTTCAAAAAACTACATACCCTACCAGATATTCCATCAATAGATTGCTAAGTTCACATACCTAAAACTCATGTAGTAGAGTGGAGTTCATATCCATTGAGATCCTAAAATGTTAGAGGCTACCTTGTTATCTATGGTGTGCATGAAAATTGCATCAACAATAGACATTTTAAAATAATAATAAGTGAAAAATGGACTCCCAAAGGTCATTTAAACCATGACTAATAGATTTTTCTTGATTCTCTTTAATAATGAAGAATATTGTGCCCATATCCTAATTAGAGGACATGGGTTTTTAGTTGAATCTAGGATTTTTATAAATAAATGTATGTCAAGATTCAATCCTAATAAATATGATGTCAATATGGGTTCATCTTTTAGGACTACTATTAAAGTTCTAGGAAGAAAATGTGATGATTAATATAGCTAAAAATTTTGTCTATTTGATAACTTTTGATGTGGCCACTAGATCTCAATACAAATTGATACATGCAAGATTATATGCCAATGCATATTTCAATGAGGCATTCCCCCAGTCAGATGTCCTTAGCTCATTTGAAAGGGATATGCATATTTTACCCTAAAATGTGTAAAGTGTCATAAAATTGGCCATGAAATTAGATTCTACCTAGACATAAGAAGACTTAGATTGATGTTAGGAAAAATCCTCAGTAGTGGACTAAAAAATAAGTTTATCCTACAAATAAACAAAATATGTTAAATCCCTCTATGATAGAGATAGAAACCACCAATAGGGAAAGGGAAGTTGATGTAGGGAAGGTAAAGGAAAAGAAGGACCCTAACGAGACCAATATGAATGAGGATAATGATTTAGGGTAAAATATACAGGATTTATATCTAAAGGAGAAACATATATGTTTAATAAAAGTGGTTAATTAAAATTAGAAAGATGATTCATCGACTCAGGATTCAATTATTTCCTTCTCAAAAGGAACAAGAGAAGGAAGGGTACTTATATTTTATATTTTATTATAACACCTCGATGGTATAAATCAAAGAAAGGACTCTAGAACAATTAAATAAAAATTCCTCATCTAAAGTGGAGTTTATTTTTAATATGTGTTTTTGGAAAAAGAATATGCCTACCTTGCAGGCATGGAGGATTACAAAACTTAATGATCAAGAGTTTTTTCCATGCTCATTAGATGATTTGATATGGAAAGTAACATCTCCTCAAACAAAACAAGGTAAATATGGAAAACATTTATCTCCAATGTGATTACCAGATTTAGGAATAGAGTCACTAATGTAGTAGAATTAAGAATAAAGGGAATAACTTCTTAAAGGGAGTGTAACAAGAAGAAAAAAAACAAGGATATTATATATTGACTAAATTTTTTTAATTTTAAGTAGTTTACTCTTTTTTCATGAAAATCATAAGATGGAACATTAAGGGTCTTAATGGTAAAGGCCATCATAAAATCTTAAGGGACTTAAGAAGGAATATTAGGCCTAGTATACTTATAATTCATGAAACTAAAATGGAGGATGTTTTGTTAGATAATATTCATATATTGATTCAAAAATATTCATCTATTTTTGGGTTCAATTATAAAGGTGATTCAATGGTTTTAGCCATTCTTTGGATAGACAAATAGGTCAAGGGGAGACCATTTTCAAAATCCACTCTTATTTGGATATGATTTTTATTAATAATAAAGATGGATCAATGTTGATATCATCTAATATATGTGATCCTAACACTTTTATTGGATGACATAAGTTATGACAAGAGCTATCATATTTTAGATAGAACCACAGAGATTTAATATGGATGATTATAGGTAACTTTAATAATTTGCTTACTCTTGGGGAGAAAAATGGGGCAGCCAAGTTCTCTCTAATAGCATTAGGGACTTAGATTATTTTATAGTATCTCATATATTATATGAAATTGAATTGAGAGGATATCCTTATACCTGGTCTAATATATAAATTAGATAAAATTTGATTCAAGTTAGACTAGATAATTTTTTTATTTCTTTGGATTGGATTCCCTCCTAGGATCTTTGTCTTCTCCTCTTCTTAAAACTGGGTTTGATCATAATAAATTCCTAATAAATATGGAATATTATATAAATTAGATAAGACTCTATTCATATTTGAACATATATGGTTACAACATCCAAAATTTAAAAATAGAGTAAAATAGCAATGGAAATGGTTATTTAAGGAACAACAATGTATGTTTTAGCTATAAAGTTTAAGAATGTGAAAAAGAAGATTAGATTATGGAATAATCACACTTTTAGGAACATTTTATATCAAAATAATGATATTTTAAAGGAATTATCTATATTGGAAGATCATATGGCTATGCATGGCCAAGATTAGACTAATCTTATGTAGGAAAAATGATTTGTAGTGAATATCACAATATTGTTGCTACGGGAGGAAAATTTTGGCAAAATAAATCAAGATCTATCTAGTTTAAAGAAGGAGATTGGAAAACTATATTTTCTCATATGATAGCTCTCAATCATATAAGCCATTACAAGATTTCATAAATCATGCTTGAAGGAGACCAAAAAAGTTTGGAGCCTATGATCATTAATCAAGAAGTTGTCCTCTTTTTTTAAAACATTATTTGATGTCAATTATAAATGGGGTGATAGAGTTATTTATGATATCATTTATAAAATTTTGTCACTAAATTATTGAAGATGACAATGTTAAACTCCTTAAACTAGTCTCAATGGTTGAGATTGAGAAATTTATCTTTTTAATGAATAAATAAAAAGCCCCTAGACCTGATGTTTTTTGCATGGCCTTTTTTATCGTTATTGGGATATATCTAAAGTGGACATAATGGATACTACTGAAGATTTCCTCTCCATAGGTAAACTCTTGAGATAATTTAATAACTCATTTTTATTTTTAATTCATAAGAAGGTAGGGGCCTTTTTTATAAATATTTTGGACCCATTAGCTTATGTAACATTGTGTATATTTTTTTATAAACATTATAATGTTAAGGGTTCAACCATAAATGGATAAGGTTATATCTTTAAAAAAAGGAGTATTTATGATGGATAGACAAATCTATGATGCTACTATTGATGTTCATGAAACTTTTCATTCTATGGAGAAAGGTAATAAACTAGGCATGACCATCAATCTCAACATGAACAAAGCCTATGACACAATTTATTGGGTTTTTTTAGATAAGGTTATATATAAATTTTTACTCCATCTACATGTCATAAAATTGATCCAAATATGCATTTACATAGCCATGTTTTTATTCCTTTTTAATGGGGTGACTCAAGGATATTATGGAAGTAAAATTGGCATTAGGTAGGGTGATCCACAATCACCATTCCTTTTCATTTCAATGGATAAATATTTTAGTAGATATTTATCAGAATTTGTTTAGCAATAAATATTTAGAGGTTTCAAACCAACCTCATCCAACCCTTATACTCACTAGTAATTTTTTAATAATACAGTACTACTTATAGAATCCTCTACTAAGGAAGCTAAGTATCTAGATTTTGTTCTAAAAAAATATGAATAAGCCTATAATCAAATGATCAGTTATGATAAAATCTATATTTTATTCCCTAATAATATTATACTAAGACATCAAAATATTGATAGTATCTTGGGCTATCATATACAAAATTTACCTTCTTCATATTTAGGCATGCCTTTATTTGTATATCACCTTCCCATTTGGGCCTAAAATCCTTTGATTAAAATATTTTATAAAAACTTAGTAGGTTGGATAGGAATTATCTTGTCCCAAGTAGGGAATATCACATTTATCAAAATCTCTCTACAAATATTACTAGTATACTTAATGTCTATGTTTAAATTTAAAAGCTTCATAGCAGATCAAATTTAGAAAATATAAAAGAAGAATTATTAGGTTAGGTTTGGAAGATAAGAAAAAAATTCATTTGGTATCTTGGGATAAAGTATGTCTCCCTAAATAGTTTGGAAGATTAGTCATAATAAAATTAAAAATCATGAATAAAGTTATTATTTCCAAACTTGTACGAAGATTCATCAGTGAGTCCAATCAATTGGCTTTTATTTTAGAAGTTAAATGTATTGAGGCTATAAAAAGTTCCAAATTTTTAATTAGAAGGTCAGTTTGTGAGAGGATTAGATTTTTAGAATCATCTAACTAGAAATAGATATATCATCATTAATGGAATCAAGTGGAATATTTTAAATGGGGAAAAACTTATATTATGGTAATATCCTTAGATCCTAGACCACCCACTTAAAGATTTAGAGCCTTGAGATCAAATTGGAGAAATATTTAAAAATAACTTTGGGACCAAAGTGGATAATTACATTCATTTTTTTATAGAGGTAAATGATAAAAACACATTCAAGTTTAAAAATTAAATCCTATAGGTTCATCCATTATCTTGAACCTAAACTATATCCTTTACAACCAATATCTTCCTAACATCTATAAGGAAGATGAATTTATATAGGCCAATTCTGTAAATGGTAGTTGCAGTGTTAAATTAGGTTATGACCTTGTGTTGGATAGATTAGATGATGAGTTTCCTTGGATTAAGATTTGAGATAAATAACTTATCCCCAAAGTAAATATATTTCTCTAACTTATTATTCAAAATAAAATACACACAATGGATAACCTAAAAAATGTGTTTTTATGGTTGTTAAAAGATCTCCCCTTTGTGAGAAGGAAGAAGAAATGGTGAATAACTTAATTGAAAATTTCTCATTCTATTTCAATGTTTAGGGTAATATTATCTCCACCTTTAAGATGTTTTGGGTGCACCTTTATTTCATTTTAGGTGTATGGTAGTGTTGAAAGGCCCCTTTTAAAATAAAATCTCCAAATAAATTATGTTGTTGGGATCTTCCTCACACCTTATGGGGTTTATGGAAAGAATGCAGTGATAGAATCTTTAGGAATTTTAGAAGTTACTTCATTAGGGTAACTCTAAAAATAAAACATTTATTGATTAATAATCTCAAATCCTGTAATAATTTTAATAAGTTCATATGTGAGGGACACAAATCCATTATTGTTGATAACTAGGATTTAATTCTAACAATCTCCTTGAGAAATGATCCTAGAAAAGAGTTGGGAAGGACTATGGTCTGGCAAGCTCCATCTCTGAACTAGTCAAGTTAAACTTTGATGATACTTAAAAAATAAATCCAAGAAGGGATTGTGGTGTATGCACTCTCAGATATTCAAAGGGTAATGTCTTGGTATCCTATAAGGGGAATATGGGGATTTAAACAAGTCATTGTGTAAAAGTTCATGTTTTTTTTTGGGTAAAAAATTAGTAAAATAATTAGGAGTGGTCATATTAGAGATAGAATGAGATGGAATCAACATAATCCATTACCTATTGAATAAGAATTCAACTAATTGGAATATTAGTAACATGGTTGATGAGGTATTTTAAATCATGAAATCCTTTTAAGACATTAAAATCTAACACATCGATAGATAAGGCAATCAACTTGTAGATTGGTTTTCCAATCTTGGAGTTAAATCTAACAATTTAAGGAAATAGAGGTCTAAAAAGGAGATGACTAATGTCATTATCCAAAGAATCAACCAAGAAGCTCAAGTTCCACTCCATTAGTGAATAGTTATTAACCTAATCTTGGGTATAGGTCAAATGATGCCAATTATATTATATCTCTTTTTCTAATTTAGGATATTTTAATCATTATATAAAAAAATATTAGGAAGCATTTGACTAATAATTAGGCTCAAAAAATCTTATTGTGGAAGATCAATCCTAGGTAGATCTATGAGTACACATTCTTAATTATTCAGAGGGGTTGAAATCATGATAACATGATGTTAATTACTTGGGCTTGTGTGAGATTATGGAGTACATTAATTTTATTGATAATTATCTCTAGGTTGAGGATTAATATTTAAATTTGGCATGGATACACCATTAATTGGGTTAAGAAGGTTTGTTATTCCCTCACCTACTACAATAAACCTCACTTTAAAGAGATTTAGAAAGTTAACAGGATGGGGGGAGACCTCTACATGGTTGAGCCTTATTCAATGGAGACCTTTGATATGGTTTTGTATTTATGGGATATCCATAAGGCTCGTGGCTTCATGAATTTCATCCAAAAATTAGAAGGATATGATCATCACATATCTATAAAGTTCATGGAAGGGTAGAATGAAAGGATCATCAAGATACAAGATATTTAATTCAAAGTTACATAGGATCTCATTGGACATGTTATAGTAATTAATATTTAAGGTAGGAAGTTTTAAAAATCCAACAAAGACACAAATAATGAAATAAAGAAGTTCCTAGCTAAATGGGAGATTCTTACTCCAATTCAACATAGATATCTTAGAGATTCAATCCCACATCCAATCATCTTAGTGTCCAAACAAGTCATGAAATTCATCACACTCGATGGTATAATTTTTACACATTATATTTATTAACCTATTCAATCACCAATTATAGGTTAGTATCCCTTACTACATTCTTTACTTGATGGAGATCTTCATGCTAAAAAAAAGGGAAAATAAAAATTCCATTACACCAAGTTGTAGTTTAAATTTTATGGAGGTATAATAAGTCTAAGAGGAATATACTAAAGTATCTTCCTAGTGTGGAATAACTAGAGAAAAAAATACCCAAATATTTCCCCAAGCAACTTTGTATATCATAGATAAATTCCACTCAAAAAAGAAGCTGGGAGATAGCCTAACAATTTTTATGGATTTTGAGACCAATGCAAGGGGAGGTCTTATGATTACTTCCAATGATGGATTAGAAGAGGAAATTTAAGGTCTTAATATCCTTAAGGCTTAGGAATCCATCACCACTAATAGGGATAAGGACTATGGCAATAATAAAATAAAATATGGGGATGTAAATGAAGACATTATGATCGATAAGGATAAAAAATACCTCAAATCCATATGGGAAGAAATCAATATCTATATAACCTTCTTAATATGGTTCAACAAGGACCGCATTTATTAAAATAATCCATAAATAAAGGATAATATCCCAACTAATATATGATTTAAGAGGTTATTACTCATGTGAAGGCAATGGAAGAAAGGTTATTCAATTTAGAAGAGGAGAATTTGATGCTCAAATAAAATCTTCAAGATTTAGTGGATCATAACAAGGACTCAGTTAACATCTACCTCATAAGTATGGGTGTCCTTATACAACTAAATAAAAATAGTTTTGAAAAGGAAAGCTCTAGCAAGAAAATTAGAAGAGGTAAATATATATTAATGAGTAGGCACCAAGAGATTAAAACCATGCAATAAACCCTAAAAAAGATCTTCAACAATTAGAATGCTACCCTTAGAGGGTATGACTCATAGGCTTAGGTTTTTTGTGTTATCATTTAGTTTTTGGTTCTATTTATCTTCACTATGATTTATTTGTGAGTTGGTTATGATATATCCTTGGTTTTACTTTTGGTTTGTTGTGCAATCCTTTTTGTTATTTCTAATGTTTCTATCCTGGGCTATAAATTTTGTAAACAAGTGTAGAGTCCATTTCAAAAAACTCCCCTTTACCCTTAATAAAAAACATAAAATAAATCATGTTATAGATAAAATATAGTTTTAGTCATAGTATTGTATATATTTATAGAGGTTCAGGTGAGGATGACTTGATACATGGTTTATGTGGATAAATTAGGTGTGTTAGAAGAAGGGTGATTGAATGGCACCTATTATGAATGGTAATACATTAAATTAAATAGCAATAAAATACGAATAATGTACTCAAATATTTGGAATGATGTAGGTTTTGGGGAAAGTTGATCTTTTTTCCTTCGAATGACCTTAAGTGTGTTGCTAAGAAGGTGATGGTGTAGGTTAATGGAAATCATGAAAATATTGTTACAATACTCTACACCTATTTGTGTGGTGTGTATAACACTTATTAAAAAATGAAATAAGCATCCCCATGTTCAAGGATATACTTTATAAATATCTTAGGTGAAGGTAGGTTATTATTATTAGGATACTATATGGTTTTTAGACATATTGCATCGATGTATTATCAAAGTTATCGATAATGAGTAGAAGTGTGCATTTTCATACCATGAAAATAATAAATGTGTATAACATTATATGACTATGTAATTACACTATATTTAGTATGGGTAGAACTTGGTGCCTATTATTTGGCTAATAATATCTAATATGCACAATAGTCCTTGGTCTAATGACTTACAAACTTATAATTTTTTTAATATGACTCATTTTCCCATCATGTCGGTGAGGTATTAGGCTTGGGAAAAGGTAATAATTCATCAAAATTAGTGGGAAAACACATAATAGGTTAAATACTAAGATCATTATCTATAATAGAAGGTCTTAATGTGGGTTAGATTAATGTGGCTGAAATCTTGTGAGAGAGAATGTTCTAAGGATCAAATAATTTAACAAAATGATATGGTCACATCATGACATCATAAAAAATCATACTATGAAGAGGATAAAAAGTGAATAAATGATAATTAGTTGGTATTTTATCCATCATAAACCTATGGACATCAATTTAATAATAAATAATGTTATGTATAATATAATAAGAAGGAACTACATCAATATAACTAATACTATGTATATGTAAAGAATGTTATAAATAAGAATGATATTGAAGTATCTATATGCCTTTAGATTAAGTAAAACTAGATTAAATGGGATCACACATTAAATATAGATCAACATAATCATGTTTATGAATATCAATAGTATAATTTTTAATTATTTTATTGGTTATTGGAAGATGAGGAATGGGTTGTTATGGCATCACTACGGAACAATAAATTTTTTTTGTTGTCTTTTGATGAGACTTAGGTCACAAAGAAGGAGGTAATTGAGAAATTATATGTGAAGAGAGATTTTTTTTTAAAAAAAAATTTCAAACTGATCTCGTTAGGTTCATCATCACTATAATCTAATATGTTAGATGTTATATTACATATAAGTTCAAGATGTCCACTATAACCTTTACTATAATTAATGGAAAATTGAATCATTGAGATTCCTGAAAAGGAATATTAGGTAAAGGTTCAAAGGTGTGTATTTCTAAAACACCAATTTATTATAATATTTTAAAATTCCAAGGGTTTGGGTATCCTTAAATCTTATATATATATATATATATATATATATATATATATATATAAGATTTAAGGATACCCAAACCCTTGGAATTTTAAAATATTATAATAAATTGGTGTTCAAAGGTGTGTATTTTTAAAACACCATTTTATTATAATATTTTAAAATTCCAAGGGTTTGGGTATCCTTAAATCTTATATATATATATATATATATATATATATATATATATATATATATATCACCATTGTGAATAAATTTAATGCATTTACATGTTGATGAAGCTATAACTCTCATTCAATGTGCCCAAGGATGACTGAGTAAAATATTATATGATAATCAGAAGTTAAATATCATGACTTTAATACAAAAAAATTCAATAGGAACCTTGATAAGAATCCAAACATAATTTATAGTAGACATTTATTTTTTTATCATAGCCTTGACATGTACTTTGGGTAGATTTAAGGTACATTCTGAGTATCCAAGTATTTTAATGAATTCAAGGGATATAATGAAAGATACATAACCTTAATCAATAAAAGCATGGTTTAATTTGATATCACCAACTTGGACACTAATGAATAGTAGTGGATATTTTTCATGAAGTAATATTTCATTAGGAATCATTGACACAATACAAAACTTGAGTGAGAGAGAAGTATCTATAGTTTCATAAACATGTATAAACATTTCCTCACATTGTTAACTAATACTATCCTTGGACCTTGGAAAAGCATCTTCTTTCACCATTAGTGGGGTTTGATGGATTTTCATTTTGAATAAAAGTTACATTAATTTATTTTGATGACAAGGGGAAACTATCATGAGTTCTAGAAATAAAATTTGAGATGGGAGGCAATAAATCTAAATTATAGGGTACCATTCATCATATCTAGTTATAACTATATCTGATAAATGTATATAATGTTGAAGTAAGTCCAAAGAAGGAAGAATGGAAGTGAATTTAAATTTATGATGAAAGGAAGTATGTTGTTTAGTCTTGGTTGGTATAGGTTATCTAGGTGAGTCAAATTGATTTGAAGTGGTTGATGCCATTTGTAGCATAGTTGGGTAAAGAAAAAATCCCTTGAGGTGGTTGATGTGATGAGTGGAGATGTAGGTACAAAATTACATTGATTCTTGATATTTGAAGAAGATATTTCTAAGTGAGGGGAGGTTGATAAAATCATATTAAAAAATGTTGTTACAATGAAATAAGGATGAGTATCATGTTGTATCATTTTATTTTATGCAATGTGGATATATGTTAAGGGATTATAATGTGTCTTGTGTCTAGATGTAGTGATATAACTGGGATTAAGAGTTATTTCCAAGTGTTCTATATTCATGAAGTGAGATGGATAATTATATTAAATAGTGAAGAAAGTAGGAAATTTATTATATGTGGAATATGGATAAGGATAAATATATTATAATACACACCTCATGTTATTCATTTTGAATAGATTTTCTTTTTTAGTTAGATAGTTAGGTTAAGTGAAATATCAAAAACATTAGAGGTAAGAGGTTGAGTAGTATTAGATTCCTAATTAGGAAATGGATATTTATAGATAGTAAGGTGAGCATTATATTCATTAATAACTTCATGCTTGAATTTAGAAACATGAGCTTCAACTACCTTTTCATATTATTTTAGAAATTTATGAATCATCGTTTCATGATCAAAGTTGGGACCAAGGATAAATCTAAGGGAAAAATGTCTAAGCTGCCTTCAAGTTTCATGGCAATTCCCCCAACTTACATGATACCAACGTAATTTGTGTAGATAATACCAATTTTTGGTACAATGAGTAGTATTAAGTTCTCAAGAAAAATGTCTAGGAAAGAATTTTTGAATTTCCACCATATAAATAAGTTGGAGACCATCCATATTATAAAGGTCTAAGAATGAATTTTTGGATTTCAAAAATGAAAAAGGTTTGTGAGCATCCATATTATTCACATAGGAAGATGTGGAAATAGAAAGTTGAAAGAGAGTATTTATGAATTGTGGAGAAAGAGTTACATCATTGGAACCACTTGAAAGAATATCAAGGATAGTGTATATAGAATCATGGGTATCTATGACATCATCATTAGTAGAATGTCATTTTTAAATATCATAAGCATGCAAGTTCTAGCTAGAGGTTGGGAAGGCTCGAATTGTTATATTAGGAAATCTTGACATTTAGCTTGATCAAGGGATCATTCCAAGTATTTTAGAGATAGAGTCCTAACATGGTATTGGATTTTGGGATGAAGATCATCAGTGAAAAAATAGAAGAGATTATCATCTTACATGTTGTATTTAATTTTTTTAGATAAGAATTTTTGTATTTTAATGAAAGCTTGATTAGTTTTAGATTCTTCTTATTTACAATTAATAAAATGAGCTAAGATATTTTCATGTAAATCATTGGTTTTAAATTTTTGAACCAGCATATTGACTAAGTCTTCAAAACTAGAGATAGTGTTATAATTGAGTTGATTTTACCAATATAAGGCATCACATAGAAAGTTTTAATCTAGAAGTTTGGTATCAAAACATGTTTTTAGATTAATATATTATTTATAAAGGTTTATAAAGGATTTAAAATGTAATGCATGAGTGGTAAATTCATTGTAGGTTACATTCAGAGCTATACCACCTATGCATATGTTTGAAATTTGAAGGATTAATGGTTCATTTTGAAGATGTTTGATGACTTTGTTAATGACTTAGGGTTAAGGAATAATATTATCTTATGCATATCTAAGAAGGAGAGGGGATTTAAATTTTTTACTCACCAAATTAAGTAGGTTGATGATGAATTTATAATTGTAAAATTTGATTTTTTATTTGCATCAATTGATTAGTGTTATTGGTTTGGAAAGTGGCCATTTCATTCAAGGCTTGCACTGATATTTTGTTAGTGTTGTTGGCTAGTAGTAGTATCTTGAGATGGACTAATAGTAAGAATAATTTTAGTGTTAATGCAGGCCCTTTGAGTAGGAATACTAGAGGAAAGACCTACCATAATAGAGGTTATACCATACAAGGTAAAATAAGAAGGAATATAGGAATTTATCTATTGATTTTCCCTAATCTTATAGAAAAAATATGTGGTGGTGAAGAGGGACATCATATGTTGGGTCTGATCATGATGTTATAAATTATTTTGGGATCATCGACCCTATGTTGAGAGTTTTAATTAATAAACAGGATCATTTTGTTAGTATATTCAAGATCATTTTCATCCTATACAATAAGCATGCATGTAGGATAGTTAAATGGATCAAGGGATTTAGAAGGAGGTGGTCCAGAATTTCAGGTTATAGTGTCCATATGAGAAATGATTACATCTAGAATATTTACATAAGTACAAAGAAGGTAAGATTTATCAAGTTTAGTGGAATTAGTCAGATCCATCATGTCATGTTGTGTTATTTATTTATAATCATCAAAGATACACTAAATGATGGAGGGTTTAATGGGAAAGGTGTATCAACAACTCAATAAATTAGAAAATATACTATATCAATTATGGTTGATGTATTTATGTAGACAAAATGTAGAGGATAGACCATATCGAGCATGGTTGATGTAGTTAAAAAAATGTATAGTAGTTAGAGATAGTAAATGTACTATTTTGAGCTTGGTCAATGTATTTACATACGAATGAATGGAAGGATATAACTATACCAAGCCTAAGGGATGTATTTAAATATAGGAATAATTAATAATATTAGGAATAGGAAATGTACTACATTGATCCTAGTTGATGTAGTTACACAAACAAAAATGTAAGAATAATACTATATTGAGATTACTCGATGTAGTTTGTAAAGGTTATAATGATTAAAAATAGTGATAAAATATATACTATATAAACCATGGTCAATATAGTTTCACAAAAATAAATGTTAAAAGATAGATAATATTGAGGTTGGTTGGTGTAGTTAGAACTATGGAGAATTATCAAATTTTGAATAAACTATGTCGACCCTAGTTGATAAACTCTAATAAATAGAGATAAAATGAAATAAAACTCAACAGACTATATTGAATTCATTTAATGTAGTACATTCACACACATACAACTATATCAATGTTGGACAATCTAGTTTGAACACACAACATATAACTATATTGATTTTTGTTAATACAGTCTAAAACATAGAATACAATATCAAGTACAAAATTTAAATTTTAACTATTTATCTAAAATGAAGACCTATTAGATGTGATAAAAGGATGTGACTAATTTTTAGGATTTAAAATATAATTTCTTATCTATTAGATAGTGTTAACCCAATATTTTAGAGTATTAACTATGGAGGAAGTATCATTCCCATATGCCACTAAACCTAGTTTCAAGGGTAAGCCAAGAGTAACTTATTAATGCTAAATACTAAATTTTGCACTACATAATTAGATAGATGGTTGGATTCCTAAAGTTAGATAAAAAGGGGAATCCTATGTGTTTCCTAAATATCGTGAGGTACATGGAAACTAAAGTCCATGTTTAGCTTTATACTATGGATCTAAGTATTGTGGTAAGTCCCTCATGCCATAATGTTTGTAAGTAATAGATAAGGATTGTAAAAAAATCACCACATATCCCTTCATGATAGTATCTAATTAGTTTGAAAATTAATGGAAAACAATTTCTAGGGAAATCCAAATAAATAGAAAACAAAAAGTGAATTTCAATGTCAAAATCAATTCTTGAAAATTTTAATGAATGAAAGTAAACATGAAAGTAAATTTTTGATTAATTACTTAAAAGGAAATTTAATTTCCCTTGATTATGCTGAAAATTAAAACAAATAGAACTATATAAACAAAAGCTAATGTAGTTTTTTCATATAATATAGACAGAGTAAACTAGATCAAATAGGGTCGATATGGTTTTTAAAAAAAATCAAACATGGAACTATATCAACCATGGTTTATATACTTTTATAGGGAAGAAAATGAATTTATAACTATATTATCCTAGTTAGATATAGTTAAATATGTAAAATTAATTTTTATAGAGTGTAAATTTACTCAATGGAATTGACTGTAAAGAAAAGATATATTAAACTAGGTTAATATAGTATGGCATAGAATTACCTAAAATATAGAACAAGATCGATCTTGATTGATGTTGTAGGTTGACTAAAAATAATGTAGATATGAGTGCAAAAATGGATTGTCTTATGTCAGAGTAACCTATTGGAAAAACATAAATTGAACACTTATTGACTTACATCGATGTAGTTTCATATAAAACACATATAAATTTGATTAGATCAACTTGAGTTGATATAGTTTGTGAAAAATACTAAAAAATGAACTAGATAGTTAAAAATAAATTAGGCTTGGAAAATATAATTTATTGATTGAAAAAATGCATTAAATAAAATTAAATGACCATACATTGATGTATCCTTTTGAAAAACATTGAGAATTACAATGTTATCATCATGTATTGATATAGTTTTTAGTGAAAATACACAAAATTTAGATTAGATTAACCTACTTTGATGTATTCCACTAAAAAATACATAGAAATAAAATTTTATTAACCTACTCTATTATAGGTTTTTTAATAATAAAAATAAATGGTTAGTTCACACCAGGTTCACCAAAATCTATGCAACGATATAGGATTAACCTAAGACTTATCCTATCTAAGAGATCCAAACATGGAAAAGGTAAATAAAATAGATCCCATTGGTACTTAGTTATATCAAAGAATGATCAAATATATCTGCTAAACCTAGATAGAAAAACACATATAATAATACATAAATGGAGAGGGTTACAAGCATCTAAGCAATCAATATAATGGAATAATCCTAACTAAGTCTTTTAATTTTAATCTAGTCTAATATTTACAAGATGGAAACATAAATAAAGGGGGATTATTAAACTAAAAAGGGTAAGAAACCATAATAGGCAAATGGGGGCCTTGGTTACCTAAAGTGGGAAATGGCAGGTCCAAAAAACCCTATATCCACACTAAATATAAGAGTGGATCAGATTCAAATAACAAGCTATAAATTTAAAATATTAATTATGTAATTTTTATCTATCAAATAAACTATCTAGGATTAAAAATATTTACCTTGAATACAACTTGTTAAGCCTCAATCTCTACCTTGGCCAATGGTGTTTTGCAATATTATTATTATAGTTTTAAAGATCAAAATTCTTAAATCAAGCTCTAGATTGAAATGAATCATACTATTATATCCAAGACTCCACAAAATAGGTTTTTTCAAATGGCTTTTCCAAATGTAGACATAAGTAGATTACACTTAATAATAGTGTAAAAAATAAATCTTCCTCTATTTGGATTGAAATTGGACTTGTATTTATAGTGAAGGATGATCATAACCTTTTCCATAATTTTAGCCTACAATATTTACGCACATTGATGTAGTTCAAAAATTAACAATTAACTTCAAACTAGGTTAGCCTAGGATGACTTAGTTATGAAGCATGCACTATGAATTTTGGACTACATCAACTTATACCAACCTAGTATGAATTTTGGTAAGATGTGAAAAAATAATACATTGACTCGAGATGATAAAGTTGAAAAATATAGGTCTTGTATTAGGTAGGGGATATTATGAGGAAGATTACTCTACGGTATTAATCCTAGGGTAAGTGTAGTGGATATAAGTATGATATATAAAAAATAATACCTTGAACAAATCACCATTAGTCTTCCCACCCCTTTCTTGATGCACCGTTTAAGTTGTAAACTTAGAGAGATTGAAACTCAACATGTTACTAAAAGAGATAAAGTATCAATAAAGGATAAAGTTAAAAAATATTATGCGTATACAAAATGAACTTGAATATGTTAAGTAATTAACTAAATAGAATTAACCTAAATATTTGGAGTAAGTAACTAGAGTGGTGGTATGGGTGGAGGATAAAAATCCTTTGGTTGAATAAGATACTCTTATGGAATGCTCAAAATTGTGGCCACCTTACTACTATGTAAATACTTAAAACACTTATTTACTAAGGATGGTACTGCATAGACCTTATATATCCAAGAGCATCCTCATAACATGTCAAATATACATATACTAATTAATACTAAGAATAAATTTTTAATTTTTATAGGACCTAACTTAAGAGGTAGCCCAATGCACCCAAGGGGTTTTCTTCCTTTCTATCAAATATTTTGGATATCCTTGTTTTATCCATAAAATTCTTATGTCTAAATCTAAGAGTATGAAGAAGTGTCAATCTATATATGTTTTTTATTGAACCATTTTTTAACATGACATAATGTATAGGTTAAAAAAACAATATCTGATTATATAGATAGTGATGTATAAGTAATATCATCATCCACAATTTCATTTTCATCAAATGAAATTGTAGGATGTTATATATGTGATTGTAATTATATCAATAATACCATCTAATAGATGATCATATTTCAACTGAGGATGATGTGAAATGTATGTCTATTTCACCTTCAAAGTATCCTTAGTTTTTTCTATCACATTATTTGGAAAGGGATCAAAAATATTTTCAACTCTACATTCATATTTAGCTGTGGTCCTTAATCACTTGTATGTGTACTACATGATTTATTAGGTTATCTTCAATGAGATAATAAATATTATATATTAGTCCAAAACATATTTTCATACAACTCTTTACACATACATGGTATTCATAGAAAACATTATTATCATGTACCATAGAAAACATTATTATCATGTACCTTAGGTATAGGAATACTCATATCATCCTCATTATGTGGAGGGAGAGATATAAAGTTACAATTAAGTAACTTTTTCAAAATAATATGAATATGTTGAGGTAATCATGAAAATATTCTCCTTTGTTTATTGGACAATATAAGCTTATTATTAGGTTTTTGAACTTCATTAATAATATTTTTTGTCTCATACTTATTGATATTAATAAAAAAATGTGCTAAAATTTGATCAACCAAAAGATTGAATGCCTTAACTGATTGGAATTTGAGATCATATAACCATCACAAAACATAGTCCTTATGACTTCACATAAATTACTTGGTCAAAAAAAATTCATCAGAGGTATAATCTAAGAATTCTATGTGAAATAATAATATGTGTTACTTTAGATAACCTTTATCACAGATAATTTAATATTAGGATTTATGAAACCCATAGGTAAGGAATAAGGTGAAATTTATAGAGATAACAAATTAAAAAATAAATCAAGAGAATAAGTCAAATGACATTCTTTAGATTAATCCTAATCTAACTATAACACCTTAACATTTTGAGATATAACAGTCTACTAAAATGATCATATAGTAAGAGAGAATGATAATGTAGCATGAGTAAAATCAAAATATTTACATAGTTTGGTTGTGTAGGAATAGGAATGGAAATCTAAGGGAAACCCTTTTTTCCCTCGACACCTTGGGTGGACATCACATACTAAGTCAAATGTGTAGGCATAGGAGTAGTAGAAACATTAGTCTTATGAGCACCCATGGTGAAATTAGTACCTCTAAAAGGTTGATGGATATCATTTAATATATCATATGGTTTTTCAAATGTGACAATCTTAACTATATTTTTTAATTCACCTCTTATTACATATAAAAGTGCATCATGCATTTGTGAGATCATTTTAACATATTTAGTTAATTATATTTCATCTCTTTCATCAGATATATCATAAAATTTCACATAGTGATTTAATTTATTATCATCCATAGTAATTTTTTGTTCCGTTAAGATTATGAATGAAAATAAAAAACTATAATTGAAAATTAGATTTAAATACAAAAATACAAAAAAGATAGAAATAAGGATGAAACTCTAATGAAAAACATAGGGTTTTGTTATGTTCTATGAAAAATATGGGTTAACCAATATGTTTTAACTTATTTTTATTATGTTAAACTAAATAAGTATAATTTTTTTACACATTTTAGATTATATTAAGTATAAAAATATTACACAAAATTGAATGTAAAAGATAAACTGTGATTAAAAAATTGTACTTGCTACAAATAGAAATGATTTGATATAATAATTTAATTAGTATTTTTATATTATGTGTAGGTATGAGATGAATCAGTGTAATTGAATGGATTAAAACTATATCAAGAGTTACTCAAATTAGGAATTACATTTCTAAATACACCTGGAAAAAATCATCAGACTCTAGATGTTGACATCTTAGGCATCTTAGGCATCTATGATTTTTGATTTTGTCTTGTGATTATTTCCTTCACTATTTTGATACAAGTATATGTGACTAATTGAAATACGTCTTCTTATATGGTCTCATATCCTTTCTATTCACACAAATATATAAACATGTCTTCTTATCTTTGAAACCCTAGGTTCTATTTTGACACTAGATTTAGGTATGTAAAAGGGGGGAAATGATGGCTTAATTTGACTTTAATGACTCCCCAATGAAATTTTTAGCACTACCTACACATATAATACTTTGAAGAGGGAATTTAAACTACATATAGTTCTCCATATTAGTGTATGTACACAATGGTTCTCCTTTAATGAATGTAACATGTAATCTATATTTTAACACATGGTAAATGGAGACATTGGCATGGCTTGATTTATTAAGACTTGGATAGGACCTGATCCTTGTAACCGATTACTAATTTGGAAGTTTAGGGTAGTTCCTTTAAATCTATAATTATTAGTATAGGATTTCTTGACAATATTAGATCATCAAATAAGATAGACCCGTTCTGTATTTATATGGAGTTCTTTGGGTACTTTCTCATGCCATTTCCATATGCAATACATGATTTAACCCTTAAAGATGATTTTAATTTGTAAATTTACCATTGTTTGGTGAAATTATGAGTCCATTAGATTTGTATACCTTCATAATTTCATATGTTTTTGAGTCTACTAGACTTGTCTAAAATATATGAATATTGATCTAATGATTTAGAGATGGTTTGTGTATCATAATGGATAAAATAGGCACAAATTAGGAAATTCATGTAGGTGAATAATATAAAATCTATAAGCTCAAACCCATAGAGAGTATGTGGATGTGAGATAAATGTGTATGAGATCCATATGTATTCATAGTTCATGTAAGGTGAATGTAGGTCAAGACTTACATTTTTAAGTGTATAATACTAGATTTTAGTATTTATAATACTATAGACAAAAACAATCATTTATAGATTCAAGATATGACAAAAAAAAGGAATTAAGATGGTTCTTATAGATAATATGGTTAGGTTGAACATTTACACAATGGAATATTTTTAAACAATATGCATAGATCATAAATCCTTTTTTTCATTCCAATTCCATAATTAAAGGGTTCAAAAATCATGCACAAATTCATATAGGAACATTTATTTTAATCTCAACATTATTTCCTAAAATTATGCCAATAAATTATCATGTCATATCTAGTGATGTTAGTTACAAATTTCTAGTTAGTATACCATGGATGTATGCTATAAATGACATACATTCCACACATCATATATGCATAAATTTTTTTCATGTAAAATGTGTATATACATTTTTATTAGAGAATGTTGTGTTATGCTATAGTAGGATTTTTGAATCTATGTAATGTGATGAATCTCATTTATAACATTCATTAATACCTCTAAAACCTATATCCTAATATAAAAAATAGATGTGTCTATTTTGGGGAATAAAGAAACACAAATTATGATGAAACCATCTAAGATATGCATGTTACCAATAATGAAAACCTTAATCAAGAAAAAAATTAGTTTACTATTGTAAATTTGACCTCATCTAGACTAGATGAATATATAGATGACATGTAAACATTCTATATTAAACAAATATATTTTGAACCATATGACCATAGATGCACTTTCTTACCTTATATGCCTTGTGATTTACCAACATAAGTGAACAATGGAAACAAATTTGAAGAGGATAATTTTTTTGAATATTAAACAACCAAAAAAATATTGATCCATTCAAAAAATTTATTTCAAAATAAATGTGTTTGGTGGATTCCTATATATATACTCAAATCAACCACCCAAAACAATTTAAGTGAATAAGAATAAAAAGATAAAAGTAACACTAAAGTACATAAGCACCTCTTAATTTTTGAAGGTAATAAAGAGACAAGGGTTGAATAAGTATGTGATTATATTCCAAAATAAAAAATAAATGAAAATAAATAACCACTACAAGATAAGAGCAACACAACCACACCAAAGTTTCAAAACATCCCACTTCCACATTAGAAATAGATAAAGCATTGTGTCACACACCAAAAAATTCTTGTATTATTTTCCTTACAATTATAAATAAGCTTGTATATTTTTAGGTCTAACGTATAATGGTTCTTTGTGGACTCTATTCATCTAATATTAACAAAATAATACATGGAATAAAAAGATTTCATTTATATGTAGTTAAAAACCCTCTTGTATTATACATTATGGTTCCATATTTTGATGCATTATTTGTATGTTATTTCAATTTAATTATAAAATACAAAAACATTTATAAAATATAAAAATAGAAAAAATGTTGTGGTTATAATTATCAATTAATATTTTTTGTACCAATATTCTACATAACTTTGTTGTTATATATTTTTTAAATTTTAAAAGTTATTTTTAATGTTACCTTATTCAAAATTACATTATCTAAAACATTCATAAAAGACAAAAAAATCCAAAACCTTATTTTCCCTTATCTTAGTCATCAGATACACATCATACCTATTACTATAGGGTGTATGCATCCATGTTTTCACACCAACTTTTTTATGGTCTAATGTAAATTATGTAAGTGATGGGATAATATAGCTAGATATATATAATTACATTGAATAATATCATGGGGTGGTCATTTATTACTTTTGTAAGCTATCACATTTTATGTATAGATTTTCCTTTACATGAATCTTGTTTCATATCAATTACTTCCATGGGTTATACATATCTTAATATGTACCTGAATCTATAAACTATATTTTTTAGTATATTATTACATTGGAAGACTAAATTTTATACATCATTCTATTCAAATAAATGAATCTAATATAGGCATCCTTGTTAGAACCTCATTGGGTTACACTAAAAGGTACATTATTTTTTAATTTTTGGCAAACTTACTAAAAATCATCTTCATTAATTATAATCATGTTTTACTATTTGATAGGTAAATAAATCTAGAATAGTAGGTTCATAAAATCTAACTAACCCAATGATCAAGTTATGATCTATTTATCTTTCAAATAAAATATAAAAAGTACAGAGGATAAGAATAATCTCATAACACATATGTAGAGTGAAGGGTATAATAATATAGTGAAATTACTCATTCCTATGGCTAAATCTATATAAATAGCCTTTGTTATTATCAATATTTAGAATAATGTACAAATGGATAGTCACTATTGTACTTAATAATAATTAATATAAATGTATAAATATTACATTTTATCCCTACATATAAGAACAACACATGATTTGAATTATAACAATACAATTGATCCTCATAAGATATATCAACAATAAATACAATAACCATGATTATGTTTCCATAATGGTTTATCAATTGAAATATGGATAACATAATTACGGTGATTTTCATCTAACCACATACTGTTGGTCTCCCACACACCTCCCTACTAGAAGTGGTCCCTCCATTCACAAAGAAGTAGATAAAATTAGAGTAAATATCAAGAAGCCAACCATAACCATATGTATTAAAATCACTAATCCATGCAACAGTCACATAGACTATGGAAAATAGTCATCTATATAATATGATAACACATATACACATGTAAACTAGAAAGTAAAATGGAATGATAATGTTATTAGCTATAACATTACTTTGGCCAAAGTTTTCATCATAGAATTTAGATCACTCATGGATCTGAGTCAATTTTCCACACACACATACTCTCTGCTAATAGATCTTAATATTTCTTAAGATTCCAAATGATAGTTATATGCATTTACATGGTATCAACCTCATATACCAATAATCTATTATCATAATAAATCATACAATTTTATAGTCTCATAAACCATTTTTAAGACATAATAACTATATATTTGTAGCATACAACCTTTTAGTAACTCTAGATAGATATTTATTTATTATATACAATATAAGGTTAAAAAATCCATTTATTACATAAAATCATATTATTTTTATTTCCATGATATATCTATGATAAAAAATATTCAATAAATGTTGTTTAATACTTATCCTCTAGTAATTTTAGTTCTCCAAATATAAGCATGGATCAAATTCCTATAATAAAGTAATCCAAGTAAACAAACATATTTTTCTCTACTTAACTAACTCCAGAAATATTTCATTTACTTATAATTATTTAATGTTATACATATGGTCATACATAATTCTATAAACTCATAAATCACACAATTAATAATTAAATACAATTTAAAAAAGTCCATTCTTAAAACTATTTATCCTTTATTAGTTATATGATAAATTATTAAACATAATACAACTTTATTTGGCACTACTATAGGTGTTCTACCCAAACCTATGCACATATATTTATAACGACATATATGTTCTACCATATGGTTACATTACATCCATAATATTACATATAGACAAAAATATGATTACCTACAGGAATGTTTTAGAATATATAAACCATCCAAAATATCTTATCACTTATTTCATTAGAAACTAAAACACTATTTAATTAAGGTAATAAATTTCCAAATATACTAACACATGTAAGATTGTTCACAATTTTTGTTCACCTATATATGTGCATGTATTCCCTAGAAAATATTGCTCTATGTTTAATTGGTGATCAAGATATATAATCTTGAATCATATTTAAAAAAATAAATTGTATAAATGTGTGTGTGTGTGTGTGTGTGTGTGTGTGTGTGTGTGTGTGTGTGTGTGTGTGTGTGTGTGTGTGTGTGTGTGTGTGTACTTTGAGTTAAATATAACAAAAAATTAATCACATTTTATCTCATATCTCAAATAAATAAACATGAGATTGGATAGAAGAATAATGTAAAACTATATGCTATGTATGTATGTATGTATGTTTGTATGTATACATGCATGCATGTAGACATACATACATGCATACTATTGAGGTCAACATCCCCCAATTTAAAAAAAATGGGAACCTTGTGTTAAATATTGAAATTTTGTACCCTAAATTTGAAATTTCATTTGATCAGAGTATCATTAGCATGATTTCACTTTATCTTTATTTTAAGATCATCTACACCTGATCTAGTTGGCATTTTTGTTCATGATTCTAATCTAATTTTTCCTAAATTTTCTAACACTTGATCTTTATGTTATAAGTAACAAATCTAATGGGGTCCATTGGGAATGAGAAATATGAGGTTTTTATGATTTAATGATGATTTGATCTTTTACTATTCTTTAGCCTATTAAAATCAAGTTGAACTCATGTTTGATTAGCTTAAAACCCTAATCCCAAATACCCTAGCTCATGTCCTCCTTTTTAATTAAAATTTGGTGAGATTTTTTATTTAAATTTGCATGGAAAAAATTATCATGCCATGGAATTAGTTTAATTTTTATCCTAAGGCTTAGTCATGTTTTTCAACATGACGAAACCTTAGGCTAATAATCTTATGCTTGGTTTATTTTATGTCATATGACCCATTTGTTCCATTTTATCTTAGTTAGATATAAATAAACTCATGGTCCCTTTTTTATAAATCTTAGCCTAATTTTTATCATATTTATCAATATAATAAAAACCTTAGTCCAAGACTTTATGCTATGAATTTTATTATGCAGGGTCCCTTTTATTATGTCCCTAACTCAGCTTAAGACTTATCTTAAATATTTATTCATATTTATTACTATGAATAAAAACATTATGTTTAGAACTTATCTTAAACTTTTTTATCCTAAGTTCTTTATATATATTCTCGATCATACATTTTATGCTTTTCTACAGGATCAATGATCCACATTCACTTAGGTGAGATTGATCCAATAGATCATGATGAGTATTGATAATTAAAATCCATGAGATGATAACAAGTGTCATGATTTCATAAATAAGATATTAAGTAACCAATGGTAGTGTAGCCCTCAAATCATGATCTAATAGAGTGCATTTGTCTAGACATAAGTGATCTGATGGTATGAGATGGACATTGAATTTTCAATAAATCTAAAAGAAAATGTGATATTACTATGTGGAAAAGTGCATTAAATTGATAGAGCTAATATAACATAGCACAAAATCCCCATGGAGATTCCAAGTGGCACATCAAGGATGGCATAAGCTCAAATCTTGAAACACATCACACATTAATCCATGGTGGCTCCTAACCACCAAATATTATAAATATTGTGAAATAATCCATTTTCTTTGCCTCTATTTCATCAACAGATAACATGATTATCACAAACTATAAATCATGCACTAAATTATTGGAATTATAAAATGGGAAGTGTTCTTCAACACTCTGGGCACCTATGATACATATTTAACCATCAACAAGAGGAGCTTTACTAGAACTAAAAGGAGGGATAGTTAGATATTTATAGATTTAAAGTATCTTTGCTCATTCTTATGAATTGTGTTCAAATATTGGTGTAACCTTTACATAATTGTGTCAATAATTACTAAATTGTGTGAAGATCATTGATATTTATGGCCTTTGACCCATCTTTGTAATTCCTTTAGACAAAGATAGATGTTCTTTGAAGGTATATTCTTAATTATAGTAAAGATAGCTTAAGATTTGAAAATTCAATAGGTTTGAGGTTAGTTATAGCTGTTTTGATCAAAATTTGGTAAACCCTTTGTTAATTCAAGTTTATTTGTGCTTAAACATGTAAATATCAATCATACTCATGTATTTAGATACATATTTGAGCTAACTTAGTTGAAGATTACTATAATTTGTCATCCTTTATATAAATATTTACAAAATTCACTTAATGTGCAAAATTGATCATTATTCCTTACAAAAATAAGATGGACACATCATATTTCGAATAGGATTTAAAGATTTCAAGATATAATTACCCAAAATCAAGACAAGGTCATGTTCAAAAACCAAATAACCTCTAATTTAATTAGAAGTTCATAGGATAACAAAGTGAGACAAAGGCAAGCATAGGCTTTCAAAGTCTTGCCAATTTCACCAATTCAGAGTACTCATGTGTTTGATCCCTATCAAGGTATGCCTTGGCTAGGTGGTTCCTCAATCAATGTGCTAGGTGTGGTACATGATCTTCCTTATAATCCTAAAAAGTATTTTCCAACATTTAGTCCTAGTGGTATTATAACTATTGAAGAACACATTAAGAGTTTCAAAGCTACATTAATATTGTTAAATGTGATTCATGAAGATGTATCATGTAGAATATTTCATTTTAATTTTAAATATGCTACATATGAATGGTTTATAAACCTTCCTAAAAAATACATTACCAACTAGGTTGATTTTACTAATGTTTTCATTAACCAATTTGGTAAAATAATTAGCCCTTGTATCCTATACTAGCAATTCACCATAGTGAAAAGGGATACAAATGATCCCATAAGAGCCTTCAATGATAGGTTCTAACAAATGTTCAATAATACCATAGCTCCTTATAGACCTAATGATGCTTTATCCTTAAGAATCTATAAGGATACCCTAGGTCTTATGACTTCTATGTTTAAAAAGAGAGTTGTTGAGCCCATGAACATATTAGCTTTAGCTTATGTCAAGGTTGTGATCATTAACGACTAGATTTAACCATAATGATAATTGGAATACTCCATTCTTAATGTCAATCTACATTTACCCATTCTAAATGTTATTACCAATTATAACCAAAATATGCCTACCCTAAACCAACTTCCAGTCTTGAACCAACTACCTTTGAGGCATGCACATCTTACTCAAAAATATTTAATGCCTAAAGCCAATTATAATACTTAGGTTCATAATTTGGAGGCCCCAAAGAATGAAATTTATTCTATCCTAAATATGGCTTAAAATCATAACACTAAATTCCTTCCATTGCAAAATCAAGTAAGCAAAAATGGAGAAAGCTCTGGTAGGAATTTATCCTTCTAAATGTTCAATAGGCCCACTAACATATTTTAAAATGATAGTTACCATAACAACAAGAATAATGAGCCATCTACTATCAAGAATGTGCCTAAAATAAATATTACTTATGTTTCTTACCAAACTATTGTAGAGTTCATTACATTTCTAAGCATGGAGAAATAAATTGTGTTGAAATTTTTAATGATTTTGAAGCCTTATATGAATAATTAGATATATTTTAAGTTTTCCCTAATAATGATTATGATGCAGGTACATGTGGTTCCTCATGGTCATCAAGATTTATTGATTCAACTCTCGTGGTGAAGACATTTGAGTTCCCTTTTCAAGAGGACAATAAGCCTAAGGATATTCTTAAAGAGATTCATGATTTTCATCAATTTATAAAAAAATTCTTATAATATAAGAAAAAAGGAGTAGAATAAACCACTAACCACTTTAATTCCTCCAAATAACTTCGAGACTTCTCCTGATACTACCTCAAAAAACAATCTAGAACCTCCTAATGGAAGTACTTGTAAACATAATACTAATGCATCTAATTATTCCAATAGGATTGGATATAACATAGTATAGGACATGAAAAATATTTAAGCTAAATAAACTTACATGATTTAACATAGATTACTTAACAAAGGGATTTGTTATTGGAATCTTTGTCTGAAAATCCTTGTAAGTCTCAAAAGTTTTCACATGCTAATGTTGCAATACACAAAATTAAGGTATATTTTCCTCCTTTCATACTTATAGTCATGATAATTTATAAGAATCTACATAATTGTTTGTTATATTCTAGTGCATCTACAAATATTATGCCTAAGGTTATTTGTGAATAATTAGGTTTAACTCCCATTAAATCTAATAAAGGTGTGACTCAATTAGATAAATCAAGAGTCAAAGTGACTAGTGAGTTATTGAATGTTCACATGAATATTACCTTAGATATAAGTATCTAATAGTTCATTTATATCCAATTTGTGGACATCCTTGATGCTTATGGGATGTTGTTGAACAAAGACTAGACTAGGAGCTTAAATAGTTATATGTCAACAAATTGTTCACATATGTGGTTTCCTTAGAAAGGATTACCAAACTAAATTAGGATAGAAAGAAAGCCTAAAATGAAACATATAATCATTGAGTACAATGTAATCAATGAGAGGGTTAACATGATTAACTCATATCTTGGTGTTTACACTTTTGACACCACAAAGGTATGTAACTTGAAAACATCTCATGTTATGCTTGGATTATGTAAGCTTTATTTTGATGGTGTGAGTTGAAAATTAGGCTTTCAAGTAGGAGTAGTATTAATAAATCCATTGGGAAAAAATATAATTCCTCTTAAAAAATTCACTTCCCATGCACTAATAATTTAGCCGAGTATGAAACACTTATTCTTAGATTATAATTTTCAATCAAACATGAAGCCAAGGAACTATTAGTTTTTGGTGATTCTAATCTAGTGATTAATCAAGTAAAGAGTAAATATAAATATAGGTTATCCTATCTCAAGAATTATAAATTTAGAGTGTGGGACTTAATTGAATGATTTGATGATTTTAACATTATGTCAATCCCTGGGGAAGAAAATAGGGCTACTGATGAACTTGCTTCAGCTTTAGCCAATCTTATGCCCAATTAAAGTTATAAGTTACAAAGCCTTAAATTTAAGTTAATATCATATCCCTTAGTGCCTAATAATGTAAACCACTTAAAAGTATTCAGTGATAATTAAAAGATCATATACTTCATGACTAGTTCATGATTATTTGAGGGTCACATTATTGATGAAGCTAGTCTCCTTGATGATGAGAACATTGAAGGCAAAATTAATGACAAAGTCATTTATTTGAATGACAATAAGATCCCAAAAGGCATGATATACTTAGAGATACTCCTTGATTATAATAGATTAGATGAGGCTACAAAGATTCCTAAAGTAAGTGGGAAGGATTATTATGTAATTGATCTTGGACTTCAAGGTCAACCTTAGTTGGTTAATATTAGTTTAACCTATATAAGGATTGAGTCCAAAAGAATGAAATAAAATTTGACCAAATATAAATATATCATAGCATGGTCCTATGATGACCTAAATATCTTTGATTTAATGGTCATAACTCATACCATACCTTTAAAGGAAAACTGCAAACCTTTCAGACAAAATCAAAGGCCTATCAACCCATTCTTAAAACCATTAATATACAAAGAGGTCAAGAAGCTCTTAGATGCCAAGATTGTGTTTATCAAGAGGGTGGCTAAATTATTCTTAGTTAGGAATAAAAATGGTGAAATCATACTATGCATTGATTTTAGAAATCTAAATAGAGCATCTAAGAAAGATAATTACACCATACCTTTTCTTAAACAAGTGATAAAAATTATTTCTGGTTTTGTTATGATGTCCTTCCTTGATGGTTTTTTAGGGTATAACTACATTCTAGTGAACCAAGAGGACATGAAGAAGACTTATTTTACTACCAAGTGGGTCATGTTCACCTACAAGAGAATGCATTTTGGAATTATAAATGTAGGAGCTACCTTTCAAAGGGATATGGATCAATCTTTCTAGGGTATTATAGTTAAGTGCATTATCATATACATCACTGATCTGACTATCTTTTCTAAAAATAGGGAGGATCATATTATGCACCTATAATAGGTATTTGAAATATGCAAAAGGTATGGAATTTATCTTTACCCAAAGAAAAGTATTTTTTATGTTACTAAGGGAAAGTTATTAAGACATGTTATCACTAAGGAGAGAATCTCTATAGGCCCCACTAGAGTAAATTCAATATCTAATAAAGAGTCACCTAATAGTAGGAAAGAATTGAAGTCATTCTCTAGTAAAACAAAAAAATTAAGGAAGTTTATTTTTTGGTTTTATAGAAATAGTGAAACATTTGATTGACATGTTGAAGAAAGAGGCTAAGATCACTTGGAATGAGGAGACAAATAAGTCTTTAAAAGACATCAAAGAGGAGATTAGACAATCCCCTATACTGATAAGTCCAGACTTCACTAAATATTGTTATCTTCACTCCTTTTCTTTAGATCACATAATAGCTACATTTCTAACTCGGTAAATAGATGGATGTGACTATCTAATGGATTTTATGTTTACTAACATAATTTTTTTTTAGTTAAACTACTCTTTGATTGAAAAACAAGCATGTGTTTTGGTCAAAGTAGTGAAAAAATTTAGACATTATATCCTTAGAAATAAGGTACATGCCATTATACTATACCCTACCACTAAGATCATGTTAAGTCAAAATGAACTAAGAGAAAGGAGAGGTAAGTGGATGCTTGTGCTGTAAGAATATGACATTGAGATGAAGACAACCAAATTGGTAAGATGTTAGGGTTTAATTCAATTAATTTCCAATACTAACCCCAAGATAAGTGTTATTAGGTAAATAAATAAAGTTTTAGACCCAATTATTGGTATGATCCCATTGTCCACTTACTAATCAATGGTTATTTTCTTGTAGGGTTAATTAAAGAACAAATGAGAGCTCTAAAGCTCAAGGAAGCTCACTTTCTAATCAAGGATAGAGTGTTGTACAAGAACTTTGAAGACATTTACTTGAGATGTGTCTCTAAGAGTGAAGTAGATGAGATCATGACCACCTTCCATGAAAAGCTAAGGAGTGGACATCCATCTACAAGGATAATAACGCATAAAATATTAAGGGCTGGTTATTACTAGCCTACAATTTTCAAAGATTCTCACAAGCATGTGAGAGAGTGTCACTCATGACAAGTCTTCAAAACCAAATATCCTAAGTCAACCATACCATTAAGACTAGTAATGATTGATAAACCCTTTGCATAATAGAGGAAGTATTTTGTTTGGGTCATTAACCCCAACTCCTCTAATGGTCACAACTACATTCTAACTACTACCAACTACTGTACTAGATGGACTAAAGTAGTGGCAACTAAAAAATGGAATATCAAAGATGTGATAAATGTTTTAGAGTAAAACATATGCTTGGGATACCTATATCTCTAGTGTATGATAATGGATTTACTTTTGTATCCATAGAGATGATAAAATGGGCATATGATAACAAAATCATCCTCAATTTCTCATTAAACCATTACCCTCAAGGTAATGGAGTATTTGAATTAATAAATAAAAACTTGATGAAGGATATAAAGAATCCTACTATTGATAAAACTAGAACATGACACAAGTTTCTTAAGTATGCCCTTTGGGTAGATAGAACCAAAATCAAATAAGCTCTTAAAGAATCACCATTTTTGGTATTTTATGGATAAGAACCCATCTTCCCCATCATCCTCAAGATACCAACATGTAGGTTCATGAAGGAGTACATGGAGAAGGACCAATAATTTTCATGTTCAAGTTTTTTGGATATCATACAAATGAAAGATGTGAGAGAAGAGACTTGCTAATTTTAGTAGACACTAAACCACAGTTAAGATGTGGTTTGATAAACATTTGAAAATAAATATGTTGAGGAAAGGAGACTTAGTTATTATTTTGGACAAGGCATCTAAGCCTAACAATAAACATGAGAAGTTCACACCTTTGTGGATAGGTCCCTACTAGATAGTCAAGATACTTAGAGACAATACCTTCAAGATTAAAGACTTATAGGGACCATAGTTCACACTACCCACCAATGGGTAATACCACAAGAATTAATTCTTTATTGTCCGACCTAGAGTCTACATGGAATGATTGTAAGACTAGTTAGAGTTAGTGTAGGTAGGCTAGATTAGTTTCTTTTTATTTGTTCCTTCCTATCCCTTGTTTGTACATATGATTATATATATTTGTTTGCTCTTATATTTGTTTTCTATTTGTGTGATATCTATTTGGAGTATCTAATTTATCTACTTTGTTCATTGTTTATAATAAGACCTTTTAGATATCCATTAGATCTGAATGCAATTATTCACTCAAAAGGAACTCCACAATTTATAAATGTAGATATGTTTACTCAACATTGATTGATCATGGATTTTTGAAATATGAGATTAATGTTATAGTTTAGAGAAAATAGTAAAGAATAATGAATTGGTTATTTTTTATTTGAGATTATAGACTTTGTTCTGATCTAATTTTAGTTCTAAGAAGGATTGCATATGTGGGGTGAAAGAATAGATTATTAGGATACAATCATGTTTGCACTTAAAAAACATTAATTACCAGCGACAAAGTTTAAAACTAAGGATGATTGTTTGAAGATCAAACACTTGACCAAATCCCTAAACCTAGCTAACCTAGTTCCAAAATTTTGATAGAAATACAAAATGACTTGAAAAATATAAAAAATAATAACCTTATTGCTAAATTCAAGAGCTCTTTGAGATAATGTGATTCTAGTAATATCTACCAAGGCTATGTATGCTTGGATGGTAGTGGAACAAGGCCTTCAATGGAGCCAAAGGAATCTCTATCAAGGATATGGATGTTTTGATGGTAGTAGAGCAATGTACAAGCCTTCCCTGAGTTAAAGCATGGTTCATAATGAATATCCAAACATTTTGAAAGTCAGTGTTAATGATTAAAGCCATGAACCTAAAATTTGTTATCTAACTCATGTGGCAATTAGTAAGTGAAATCAAAGCACATACATAATATGGCTATATCTTGATGTTTGATCTTAATTATTAAGTAGCTTAATTATTAAGTGGAATCAAAAAACACACACAACATTGACAATATTTGTTCTAACCATGAAGTGATCTTAATAATGGTGCATGATCAAATGGAATAAGTAGCTTAATTATTAATCTAAACCAGGGTCTCTAAATTCAAACATATTGCTATATTTTTCCTAAGAGTTTCCATTTGTTGAGGTCAACATCCCCACCATTTATAAAAAATGGGGACCCTTAAGTTAAATAGTGCAAAGTTGTACTGTAAATAAACACATGGTAATTTTATTATAAATCTTAGCATAAAGCCTTATCCTAAGGTTTATCATATTTATTAATATAATAAAAACCTTATTCTAAGACTTTATGTTATGAATTTTATTATATAGGGTCCCTTTTATTATGTCCCTAGCTTCACTTAAGACTTAGCTTAAATATTTATTTGTATTTATTAATATGAATTAAAAAATTATGTTTATAACTTATCTTAAGATTTTTTATCTTAAGTTATTTATATATATTCTTGAGCATAACTTTTAGTCTTGTCTATAGCATCAATGATCCACGTTCACTTGGGTGAGATTGATCCAATAGAGCATGACAATCATTGATAATTTAAATCCTTGAGACAATGACAAGTGTCATGAGTTTTTTAATAATATATTAAGTATATAATGTTGGTTCATCCATTAGATCATGATCTAATGAAGTGCATTTATTTGGATAGAAGTGATTCAACTTGCGACATACACATTGAATTTTCAACAAAGCTGTGGGAAAGTATGAGATCACCATATGGAAAAAGCACTTTAACTTGGTAGAGATAACAAAACATAACAAAAAATAATTATGAATATTTCAAGTTCCACATGCATGAAGGAAATCAAACATGGAAGTGACAAGTGGCAAGCTAAGAAAAGAGTCCCAAGGAGGTGTTCAAAGATTGACAATCATGCAAATGTTAAAGACATTCATGTGGAATCAAATGATGGGTGTGAAAGCATCAAAATTAATCTCAAAAAAGAGTCCCAAGGAGGTGTTAAAGTATTTATGGTTATTCAGACATCAAAGATGTTCACGCATCTATCAAATGATGGGTGCATAGATTTCAATTTTAAGTTAGTCATTTGGATCTAAATAATCCAAAGATCTACAAACTATGTTGATTCATATAAAAAAATCCAATGGTGTAATCAATGAGAATTTTCAAAATTAATAGTCATATTTTTGAATAGTGATGAGAAAGATGTCATATAAGTACCAAAAAAATGCCATGCAAGCAAAACATGGTAAATCTTAGGATTTTATGGACCTACAAAAGATAAAAGTATAAATAGGCAATTCTGAATGCAAATTTAAACCTTATAACTTGTGATTCAAACTCATAAACACCATTAGAGCATAGTTAAAACATTTAAAAGGCCCTAAGCACACATATAAGCCCTAGTTCCTCCATGTATTCACCATAATTGAGTGAAGGGGAACTAAATGGTCACCTGTGCAAAGATAATTCGATCCAAAGTCCACTAGTGAGCAATTTAAAAGTATGTTTAACAAATAGGGGACCTCTATAATTATATCAATCAGCTTAAAGATATGAAAATACATGTATTTGATATCTTATCCAAGGACCCTACTACACTTAGTCTAATTAATCTAATTATATATGATAAGATCAAATGAAAGATCTTCCTAGTTTATGAAAGGGGTAAGGCACCAAAGCATAGAAAATATTTCTATTGATATTCATAAGATCATGGATATGATTCTAGCTTTAAAATAAATAGTCAATAAAGTTGTAAGCTTTTTTGAGGCATCAGATAAAGTGGATAAAGTTCACAAGAGCTTAGTAGATCAAATGAAGGATCTCTTCATGAAACTAGTTGTTAACCTTGAAGAACAACTGGAGAACATCATTCCATAATGAAGATCCTACTAGAGAGACAAAATTACAATAGAGGGTTCTCAAAGATAGACTAAGTGACTTAGGAATATTCTTCTTGTGGCTCAGAATTGTATATTTTTAAAATGGAATATTCTATTTTTAAAGACATGTGTATCTTATAAAACACATTGACTATAGACAAGTCTAGTGTATTCTAGAACATTTGTAGAAAGGATAATTGTCCTAATACTTGTACTTTTTTAATTGGATATGATTATCTAACATACTTACTTCCATTATATAAAATTGAGTATTTACCAATTGTAAAAGGAGGAGGGAGTTCTTAGAGTCAAAATCCAATTGTAACTTTTGATAAATTAATATAAGCAAGGAATTCTACAAAGTCTATCCATATTTACTTATGTCTTTTATTATTCTAGATTCTCTCTCACTTGTTTATTCTAATTTCTAGATTTGAATGATTCTTGTGAGTTTTTTATTTATACATTTGAATATAGAGATGTAAACTTGTGCCAATGCTAGGTTAATTGAGATACCTTAGGTTCATTTCATTTTCTTACTCTTTTTTAATTTGGGCTAATGTTTTTTACTTATAGGGGTAAATATTTAAAGTGAACTTGGTTCTTATTTGAATTATTTCATACCATCCTTAGATGTTTGCTTGATGTGTGATATGATTTGATCTTATGATACTTGATGTCATACATTGGCTAAGTCCATGCTTGGAGGTTATTTAAACTTTTTCATAGTGTTTGGAATGAATATCAATAACATCTCTTCTTTTCCTACCTTTCCTTTTACTCTTTTTATAACTAGATCACTCTAGCATAATTTTCGTTATAGATAACCATCTTAGATTAGTTATTAGATTATTTCCTGATCGCAATTCACCATTCTTAGCATATTATACTTTGTATTATGCATATAATAACTATTAGGCCATGGTATCTCCCAACTACCAAACATTATAAATATTGTGAAATAGTCTACTTGTTTTACCTCTATTTCATCAATAGATAACATGACTATCACAACCTAGAAATCATGTGCTAAATTATTGGAATTCTAAAATGAGAAGTGTTCTTGAATACTCTAGGCACTTGTGATACATATTATGGAATCAACACATACATATATAATGAGTATACCAAAACACCCTAGAACGAACCTATCATATTATTTTGTAGTTCATTCATATACATAAATATATAAAATTATATTATTTTATTACCAAAATATCTCAACAACCAGGACATGTTTCAATGGATAAATAACTACTAAACCATACTAATAATTTATTCTCTACAATTCTTATTTATAAAATATGGGTTTGTACCAAAATTACATCAATAAAAACGCATTTAAAGTTCCTATGAAAGACATATAACTATAGTTGACAACTTAAAATAAAGCCCCCATGTATCTAATAGTTCTATATTTCCAACAAGAGTATCCTTTATCACTATAGAGTCTAAACTTTTAATCGATAAAAGAATTTTCCTAGGTTACCAAACATCAAGTGTGAGTTAAGGACATAGGATTTCCATAGATACTATAAAAAAATTAGCTATACAATAGAGCATAAGATTATATATTTATATGTCATGCACATGTAAAATAATTATAGTAAGTTTATTTCAAAAGGTGAATTGATAGTCAATATACCTCCCACTCTTTAAAAATTTGATATATTATCACTATTAAAGACATTTTGATGGAAACAAGTTCCATCCCCAGGTCTATAAAGGTGAGGCCCTAAGATTTTAAGGATCTAGCAAAATATAAATCTAGATGATTTTAATACTAACATAGATAAGTAAATCATTCAAATTTGTTTTCTAATGAAAACTTGGTCTGCAACTAAATATAAGTAAAAACCCATAAAAAAATCTTATTTTCAAATTTAAATATCTAATTTCCTAGTTCCTAAAATGGTTTTCCTTTGAATTTAGATGTTCGTAGTCTCTTTACTTCTTAGTAATACTCATGTTCCTCCTTCCATGTCCCCTATTTCTTCCATTTTCCTTCTTATTCTCTTCCCCTTTCTCATCCACATTTTTCATGTCTTTAAGTTTCCCTTGAAACTCTACGAGTTCCCCATTAAAGACTCAAATTCATCAATGTTAACTTAATATTTCATAACCTATTTTTTCATGTCAACTACATGCAAAACCTTACCACTTAGCTTCCTCTCAAATGGTAAGGTGAAATCCATGATGATATAAAAAGAAACTTAATTTTATTTCTAATGATTCCAAAATGGTCTAACTTTTGATTTGAAAAAATAAATGACAGTATTTTATGCCAATCCAATATAATCTAACACTAGAACCTTCTAATTCAATCAATAAAAACCTATATTCTTTTTTTAAATATAAATTTTACATTAATAAATTTATTGGTGAAAGTTATCCCATATCCCTTAAGTCACCAAAATGGGGTAGGCATCAAGTCCATCCACATTTACGTAATTTAGATACAAGGACATGATTTAATAAACACCCCAT